>JANVCL010000213.1:34737423-34759520 GCA_026546855.1 Erythroxylum incrassatum | reverse complement strand
AAAAAAATTAAAAAAAAAAGAGACAGGAGGGAGGGTTTAAAATTTTTTGTAAATTTTGCAAAAAAATCTCCCTATTTTTTAAAATTTCTGATACCAACCGACATTTGACCGATATTTTGAATACTAGCCTGTACTAACCAGTATTTTGATCCGAAACTGGCCGGTACCAACTAGTACTTATACCCAATACAACCAACCCTCCATCTCGTACCAGTTTTGGTCTGATACAATAATACCGGCCGGTACAAAACGGTATCCATAATTCTGCTCGTAACCTTCCTATCACAAAAGTGCAACTTATTAGTTGAAACTTAGAAATGAGTCAATTTACATGGTTGAATTCTTGTCTATATACCCTGCTTCCCAAATTAGCTGATAAACTCATACTTCAGGTTTAAGACAACAATGAGCTTAAACCCTATTCCTCCATGAATCAATGAGAAAGCAATATCAACTTGCTTAACCTATACGTGTTTCTCTTTTATCTATTTCTTTCCCTAAGACCAATGTAACCAAATGTAGAACGGCCACACAAGATTGAACTTAGTAGTCATCTTCCTTAACCTTTTTTGCAAGAGATGTTGAAAATGGAAATCCCATCTCGACGTGATTTTACACAAATATCACTTCTAACTTTGCGCACGGGTTGATTTCCACATGATTCTTCAAATGAGCATCAGTAAAATTGAAAGTATATAATGCTTGTCTCTGTGTCATGCCTATGGGGTATATCCTGTACACTTTAAGTTCATCTCCTCCTCTTATGCTTTCAGGTCTTTCCTCCTTCCAGATAGGTATGTGTTTCACAGACTTGAACTTCTTAAGCACCTCACGCTCTAGGGCCTTGATGGTAAGATCTCCGGACCTGCACTTGACAATTTAACAGATATTTCTATTAAATAGGTTGGAAGAAGCGTTCAAGTATTGACTATCTACCCACAAGCCACACAAGATCATTAACCATAGCTCCATTACCAGAAAACCTACTTGAAACAGAATAAAAGAGGACTAAACCAGTTTGAAGCATAAGAAAACGAGGCAAAGGGGAAGAATTAATATGCCAACCAAATTAGCCAGGAATATGTCATACCTAAATATTCTGGGATTTGCATTGTAAGTTGCGGAAAGAGTTAAATATAATATAAACTTGATTTGTTTGTTTATAAGTTTGTTTGTAAAGAAAATGTATTTGTCGTTTATGAAACTTAACAACAACCCAGTGAAAGTCCTACGCGGAGTCTGGAAAAGGCCAGTAGTACGTAATCTTAATCCTAAATAATAGAGAAGTTGTTTCCGATTCATTTATGAGACTCAATATCTAAAATTCAGCAACCTCAATAATTTGCCAGAGGAGCATTCGTAAAGCCAATTAAATACCTCAAAAATATGGACTCCATCTCGAACCTCCCTCTTTCCCTTATGTATAAATGAAACACAGTCTCCAAGCCTCTGGTGCAATTGCATGGGCGTTTCCTAAACCCTGGGTTACTTTCCTCTTTTTGTCGAATAATAGTCGCCAGGTGAATGCATAGCCGACATGATGAATGTACTGCTGCCATATCCAAGAGTGCCTTGAAAGAATCAGATGGACCCTCATACTTCCATCTAAGTAATAGACATAAGGGAACTATCAACAATCAGAATTAAAGAGTAAACCACGTGCGCATGAGCATAATTTTAAGAGAAGAGACAGAATTTTACTTCAAAGACTGATTGTAGGCCTCAGGATTTCCTGCAAGGTAATTCATGGTCTTTGCAACTGACTTAACATCTTCTAACTCTTTAATATGCAAAATTGATCCAGGGGCAGGAGCAAACTCTTGAATATTAGGAGCTCCAACGACCACGGGAATGGTTCCTACAAAAAGAACATTCAAGACAACGTAAAAAATGCATCACTTGAAAAGGTTTCCCAATATCTAAACTAACCTTATAAGTATTTATGACACTTCCTTTTATCTACTTATGCCAGTAAATTACCGAGTAATCAAGCATTAGGGTGCATAAGCTCAAAAGAAAATGCAACCGCTTCATTTACCAACCACAGAACATGATTGCCATATGTAAGAAAGAAATGTGAGAGAGAGGGAATATAAATCTCATACCAGCAACAAGAGATTGGAAGAACTTTTCAGTGACATAGTCCTCTTCATTCGAATTCTCAAAAGCCAAACTAAATTTATAGCGCTTCAGGGTTTCGAGTTTGTCGACTGCAAAAGATTTGTCAGACCACAAGTTACTAGTAAATCAAGGACTAGTGACACATGCTAACACAATCAAAACAGAAACACATTAATAAATTTAGTTCATCACGTAGATAACTGATTGAACAGAGATCCTAAAGTACCTAAATCAAATGATCCCTGAATCTCACAGCATCTTCCACCTCTTTTCTTTCTTTTCTTGGTTACAGCACAAAGCAATCTCTAGTTCTTTAATCCTAGAAAGGTGAAAACATTCATTAAGCTATTATGAAACAGAGGCTCACACGTAATTCACCTGGAAACTTCACCAGCCTGTATAAAAGTTCTTTTATACCTTAAGACTCATCCAAAGTGGTTACTATCTTTAGTTGCATTTTGAATTTCAATTGCAATCTTAACAACTTCAATGGTCATGCAAGATGTGAGTACAAATGCAGACACAACAATCATTTCCCAACTATCCAAAATCAGCAGAATTAGCATGATCAAAGGTTGCAACAATATTTTCTCTAACATTTTTATAGGTTAAGAATGCACAGATTTTCACAGATTAATGGCTAATAAGACAACTTTATAGCCTCATGGGCATACAAATCCATATCAATGAACTTTGAAGGAACATTTAATGGAAAAGGAACAATAAGTTTGCACATGCTGGATGTCAAAATGGTATCAGCATTTTCACCTCTTCCATCACGGTTATGGTGGCAAGCGCCAAAAGAATCAATCTTGACTTTTAACCTTTCAAGTGCATCAAGAACCTGCAGGCGGAAGTTACGAGCACCACAGTTGGAAATGAAAGCAGCTGCAAGAGCTTTCTCAGTCTTGGGTTGTACCGGTGCCATCATATCATACTCAGCCCATGAAAAGTATCCTACTGGAACATCTGATGAGAGACTAGTTGTCATTACGACATCATAACCCCTCCTACTTACAAAAGAACGCAATAGATCAGTCTTTCTCAAGATTTTGAGGAAGCTAATAGATAAAATAACAGAAAGATTTAGCTCCATAGGTATCTCAAATTGTAAGACATGCAATTTTAGGAGATCGCAATAAATGTGAATAATTCAAATCCACCGGACATTATTCTCAAATTTGGTACAGATGAAATAAGTTCTTTCAATTCTTTCTTGAATCAGAAATTGCAAAAAAAATTTGCAATTGACCAGACTAGGACCTTTTCCAATTACTGGATGAGACTAACAATTGATTACAGTAAACACGAACTTAATTGTTAACCTTCATATTCAAGCTATCATTTTTGGTTTTATTGCATAGATAGTTCAAATCCAATCTCTAACATTCCTCAACTATATCAGTAAAACCAAGCTCCTGTTTGATTAACAAATAAAAGTAAGCTTATTTAAAAATATACACTATAGAGCTCTTTTCTACTTAAGATGCTGCTCCATTGAAGTCAGAACCTATACAATATAAGGAAATGAAAGTTCAATATAGATGATTCACCTAAATGGAGTAGGAAAAACAGCAGCAACAACATAAGAAAGTCAAGAACAACTTGAATCGTCTTAACTGATTATTAGTCATTGAGAGTTTTTAACTTGTATTTTTTACAATGCATTGTATTTATTCAAGATTGTGCTTACCCACCGTCGTGCCGTGTCAATATTGTTCTCTTGATAGTACTGAGCTGATTCCATTGATCGGTGCACAGTTATAGTTCCATATTGCAGAGGTAACCCAAATGCAGCATCAGGATTCCTACTGTGATTAAACCCAAATTCGCATCCCACATTGCAAGTCTTCCACTCCTGTAATGAAGTGAAAACATCAAAATATTGATATTTAAATTCAGAATCTGGACAATGACGTTTAGGAACCCCTAACCTGGGAAAAGAAAAATATCTTAGAAATACAAAAGCAGGCAGCAGGTCCACACAAGCTAAGCAATATAAACATGCGTTTGCATTGCACTTTCAGGCATTGATTTTCAAGAATTACACAGTAAACCAATATTGTCCAAGACGAGTAAGATTACTCAACCTGAAGCCCAAAAGGCCTTTTTTCTCTGTATAAGCAAGATTAATATACATAAATCCCCCAACCCCTTCATTTCAAAATTGATAGTTGATACCATTTAGTTTTTGTTTGTTATTCTTGGAGAAAAATTACTTCACAAGTTGAGGAAAAAGGGCTATGAAAGAGTTGCTGAAGAAATTTTCAGTTAGCTAAATAAAACACGCCATCATAACTAGTGAAATGCCATAAATTCTAAACCAGGTTAAAATCTCACCCATGAATCAATTCATAAAGCTTACTCACAACTAAGAAATCAATCCATGTAATACTACGGTTCTGTATGGTACTTTCAGAGTCATAAATGATAAATTCAAGCAACAGTAAACCTTTCTCCCCCAAAACTGGTAACGCTGGTCAACTTAGATGAGGAATGGAACAATAACTAAGCCATGCTGTACGCAGTATCCCATAAATCAAGATTGCAATTTAACCTCTGAGAAGTGGACAAAGAGCAGTGGTTTTTTACGAGAATTCAAACAAAAACATGCTGGAAACAAAGTAGCCAAGCCAAAAAAAAAACACGGATTAAAGACAAACTAACTGATAATCATAAAAAAAAGAAGATGAACAGAACAAACCTTCTCGCCGCCAATAACCAAGATAGGATATTTATCAAAGTCCCTGGAATAAACAACAGCGTCCTCTCTCTCTAACCAGTCCTCGCAGCTCTCTGTTTCCAGATGTTTCTCTTTGTGGCGAATACGTTCGAGTCCAACTCCCAAATCGTCCCTTTTCACACCCAAATCACGAGACGGATGCGACCTATCAAACCAACTATCAGCCCATGAATCAACCAAAGCTGCATTTTTTGCCATGTCAAGACGACCCAGAAATGCTATCTCTGCTAAAACCACAAGAGCGACAAAAAGGGGCAAAACATTCGACCACTTCCGCTTAGGAACAGAAACCAACGAAGGCGGAGACAACCCATCTGATGAGGGCAAACTTTCTGTATTTGCAACAGCTCGTGACCCTCTTGAATTTGAGAAAACACCCATCAAGTAACAATCTTTCTTCCCGCTTTCGAATTTTTCTTTAAACCCCCTCTACATATAAAACCTTTTCCCTCTCTTTCTAGAGAAAGAGAGACATCAGGTGAGGGAGAACTAAATGGAGATGTGGAACTGCCAAACTGATGTTTAAAGATGATCTTTTTAAGGTAGAAAGAAGCTGTTATTAAACGAGGGCGAAACTATAAATTGCTGAGGCTTTAAATTTGGAAGAACAGATAACGTTTTGGGCTTTCTTGATGCATTAAACCTTTGATGTTTGTCTTTCAGATTGGTTGGGAAGACGTTTTAAAGATGCCTGTGTCTCTGTCAGGGGTCAATCCAAGGCAGATAGCTATGCTTAACAGAGATATATGACTATGTAATTTGGTCTAAAATGATTAAACTTTCATTAAGATATGAATTATAATATTCATATATTCTCAAGAATGTGCAAGTTGGATCTCCATCTCTTTCTTGAACAGTTTATCTGTCACTGTATTTCCCTTTTGTAGTCGATTCATCTGGCTTGTCAGAAGAGATGTTTTGGATGGAGGATTCAGTTTAGCAGACCAACAATGATTTCGACTCAAGAAATCATCCAACCTATGATTAGTATTTGAACCCAAATTTAGTAAAGAGTAACATCGTGATGAATCTAGTGTTTGATATGCCTAAGAGCATATTCTTATTCAACTCCATACAATGTTGCAAACACACAGTATGCTCTTCAACTTCAAATAATGTTGCAGAAACAGTGGCATGTGGCAGAGACAAGACTTGCCTTAGAGATTTCTTCATGCCAAACTTCAATTCAGAAAGCAGATAAATAGTAGATGATTAAATCATATTGGAGCAGGGAAATCAGTACATACAATATGTGTTCTTCTACCAGCCAAGGCCAAATAGTCCCTCTTTATTCATGTTTGTCACTATCAGAATCAACTCATACATCTCATCTCCTTTGATTACTCAACAAAATAAGTCATGGCCTTACGTTAGTCAAAACAGGGTTATACATCCTCACACTTTGGGAATTCACGAACAGAGACATCCCTTGATGGCAAACTATGTGGTCTTTGAGCCAGAACATGTCCTAACTAATAGGGGTTCAACCCAATAAAGATAAAGAGCTAGATCATATTAGATTTAGCCCAGGGTTGAATGTGGATCCACGGCACAGTAAATAATGGGGTGTATTCTTATCTATTTTCTAAATTATTGAAGGTTTACAAGGGTACAAAAATGTATAAATCAAAAAGAAAATAAAAGTAGAACTTACATGGTAACCTGCTTACTACAATGCATAGAATGTACATCAATAGTAAATTCGTTTTTGTGAGCTGTGGGTATTATCTTCCAGAATAGTTTTCCGTCAAATATCCATCTGCACAAGCAACTTATGGTCTTTAAATGTTGTTCAGCTCAGTATAATTCTTCATATACGGAATGGATAAAACCTTAGCCAATGTTTTCCTGAGCTAGAGTCAAGCGTCGGCTTTCAAGTTGCAATTCCAACTGAAACTTGCTTCTCCCTTAAGTAACATTGCGGATTACATTTTGAGCTAACCAAGCTATCAGGGTCGCTCGCAATTCTGGAGGCAGCTGGTTTTATCTGTTGGAGAAAGCTCCACTGACAGTTGAAACACTAATTGTGGTAGATTTTCCAAACGGCACAACCTGAAGGAACTAGGAGAATTGATGTAAAAATTGATCGAATACCCCAACGCAGAGTTTTGTATGATCTACTTGTATGTTGAAATTGAAGGGGCTAATACAGAACTCACATTGCATATATTTAGATCATCACTTAAAGCATCAGCTTCAACAGTTTTTAACCTTTTGGGCGCGGACACAAAACACAACATCTCTCCGTTTCCTTCATCCACAAAATTCTGATCTGAAACCTCTGAAAGAAAATACAAGTGAGATTAATAAATGGATAAAAGATCTAATTGCAGACCTTTTCGCAAAAGAGAAAAACTACCCATGCATCCAGTTTAAAAGCAAGAAAAAAAGAGCTTATTTGCAACTGTTTTACCCTGTCAACCACTGAGCCTTGTTAGTCAGCGATTGAGAAGGTTAAAACTTCCTCTTCCACCAGGATTAACTTCCAGTAGAGCCTTTATACTATAATTTGTCTACACATGAGTGAAAGTGCATATATAAGAGAAACAGGCAGAACACTGACAATCGGTATTCACTTTGCCAACACAGCTTCCAGAAGTCAGTACTACAAAGCTCTCATTGAGAAACAAAGCAACAAAGAAAAGGTTGAATTAGCGGAGAGGAGATATAGAGTTAATGTTACCTATGATGCCACCAACAACAAGATTGCATAGACAACATGTGGGCTGCAATTCTGAGCTTCTTGCGAATCCATGAGCAACACCAGAAGTCCCTGCTTCATGACATACCTTCCTACAACAACTAGATTTTCGTTCGGCAACATGAGATGCTGCATTATGCCATTTGCAAGCAGACGTGAAACAACATAGTCTCGTATTTCTCTGAAGAATATTAGAATCAGCTGTGCTTTCCAACAAAGGCTCATTTTTGTCTTTCGTGCAGCGACCATGTCGTAAATCCAACTGAAAAATAATAAGATGAACATGAGTAAAATGATTAAAAAAAGGTGAGACAAGTTGATGGTGTTTCTTGTATTCCTTTAAGTCCTCGAGATCTTCTTCTACTTTTGATTTATGGCAACGAAGGTGGAGGAGGGATGTGAAATCAGATCTTTGGTGCCAGGCATGTATTAATCTCCATATACAGAGAGTAAATCCCTAACCTGTGGTATATGGAGAGTAAATCCCTAACCTGTGGTGAACAAGTACAGTCTTCTGATGGCAGCTGCTGATATGAACGTGCTCCCCTCATTATCTCATATGGGTAAACACGAAAAGCAGTGGATTGCTGCAACTCTTTAACAAAAGATTCTTCCAATGAATTAAGATACAGATTATGCTTCTCATCTGTCCACAGTGTAGATGGTCCCTGTAATCAAATGGCCCCATGAATGGAAAATCAGATCAACTACTCATTAGAGCTCAAATAAATATGTTAGTCCTTTTACATCGGATTATTTAACCTTAGAAAATGCATCTTCCATAAAACATACATGACTTAATGTTTTCACATAAATCTTCAGATAACTTCTGAATTCCAACAAATTACAGAACACTTGTAACAGTTTTTACAGGGGAGTTTTCTTAAAAGACTAAATAAGCTCCATATGATAAATGGATAACTATAAGAAAAGGTGCATAATGTAATAGCTCAAGGTTTTGAGTTAAAAATCGAGTCTAATCCATGCAGTCCTCAACAAAGTTGAAGTTTCGTTCTTTTGAAAAGAAGACTAGAATGCAATCCCTCTAAGCAGCTCTTTTGCACTTCAATTAATAATATCATAATTCAATGGCTCAAAACAAGCAAGCGAAGGTAAATACTAAGTAGCGTAAATATCAGCACCTGAACTAATTTTCTTCATAGATCACCTCCTTCTTTCACTCTCCCCCATCCCCCACAAAAATCTCATTTACAGAACTTCGCTCAATTAAGAACTTCCGATAAAAACCAGCTTTTAAAAGATAATCCTACAATTCCTATAATGCAACCATACAGTCATACTCATGAACAAACTTAAATCTTTGGATCTTTCATACACATACACATTACAATTGCAATGAACACGTCCAATCTCAATATATCAAACTAAACAAACAACCAATTTCACAATTCACTGCACAGAACCAAAAAAGGCCATAAACTTCCACCAAAACAGAGAGAAATTCTTTAAAAAAAACCGCAACTGCTGTTAAAAAAACATAGAGAGATAGACAGTTACTAGATTACCGCATTCGCTTTCCGAAGCGAGAAAGTCTTGGGACAACCCACGCTAATGGCAGACGAGTCTGAGCCCGAAGCATCCAACCGGCTCTGGCACCCGGAAACGGCCACTTTCAGGAGATCCATGGCCAGGTCCGCCGTAATCCGCCGTGGATTCTCTCCCGATCGGAGACCTGCCACGTGGAAATCGCGCGGGCTTGATTGTCGCAGAGAAAATCTGAGAAAGTAAAGGGTGTGTGTTTTGGGGTTGGGGGACTAATTAAAGGCTCCACATGGAAGACGCTTTTACACGTGTCCGTTGTTTCGATGAATGCCCCGTCAGCACAGCCCCGATAACGTCTCTGGCCAATGGTAGCCAGATACTTTCTTTAACTTTTTTTTAATCAATTTTACATTTTTTTCAATTATTGTTTACACCTGCTCAAATAGAAAGAATAAGAATTTTTGTTTGAAACAGAAGAACCGCAACTACTACCCTTTAGATGCGTATTAAGTATATCTCTGGATTGATGTAATAGTTTATAAATTATATCAATCGGGTATTTTATATTAGATACATTCTGTATGAGAGGTTCGATTGAGAGAGCGTAAGTATGAAAAATCGAGCACAGAACCTTTTAGCTCTATGCCCTTTCACTTCACTAACTCGACCATTCCTTAAGGGATAAAAAGAATAAGAATATTTAAAGAAAAACAAAATTTCATTTAAAATTTTTCAATTAATTACCTAAAGAAAATTGAAATTTTAGTTTAGATTAACTAAAAAGAAAGAATATCTACAAAATCTATTATTCCATTAAATAAGAATAATTACCTACTTTTTTATGTAACACTTTTAAATTTTAATTATTAAAAAACTCAACTAATTCGGTTAATTAAACCACAAAAATTTTGAACTGACAAATTTTTCGATTTGATATACTTTAATAATTTTTATTATTAAAAATTAATCAATTTATTAATCAATTAATAAAAAATTAATAAATTTTTACAAATTAAAATAACTTAATTAATTTTTATTTGATAACCTATTTTTAATTAATTTTCAATTTCTTCGATAATTAAGGACAGCTCCTTTTAATCATATTTTTATATTTAAATTTCATTTAATTTTTAGTTAATTCTACGATGTTAAATTTTTTAAATCTTAAACATCTTATCTTAATGATTTAACTTTCGATCCAAATTTTAAAATATTGTACATAATCATCAATCTTTCAAATTTCCTATCATTCAACTTTTTTTTAAAGTTTTTGACCGGGGTATCCACCGGCAGATCCAGTGACTAATTCCCTCGCTGATGAGAAGGCACCTCACAAGATAGGACAACTGACCTAAGGATTTAAAACTGCTCCATACCCAAAGCTAAGGATCGAATCCCTGACCTTTGATTAAAGGTAGATAAATTCTTTGCCACTCAACCACACCCCTTGGGTTATTCAACTTCTTTTTAAAAAGCTAATAATCAAGTAAAATCCATATTAATTTATTACTAAATCAATTAATTTATCATTTACAATAAAAAATTAAATTAGAGAAAATCCCTAGATTCTACAATTGATATGAAATGGAACAACAATAATAAGAAAAAGGAATATATGATTCTGTATTCAGATGAACATTGCTTTTGGAATGAACAGAACTTGGACATTAACATGGGCCAAACAAGTCATGTCATGTGTGATCCACTGAGCCTTGTCGGACCGAACAAGC
Organism: Erythroxylum incrassatum; assembly: GCA_026546855.1. NCBI lineage: Eukaryota > Viridiplantae > Streptophyta > Magnoliopsida > Malpighiales > Erythroxylaceae > Erythroxylum > Erythroxylum incrassatum. Next base: position 34,748,722 of record JANVCL010000213.1, on the reverse strand, counting down.
AACAACCTGAGCCCACTGTCTCAGCTTAGTCTTAACCATCTCTGGCGCATCCCCTACAATCAAATAACAACCATTAGATTGATATCAATCCAACGGCTAGAAACAATCGACGCAATGCTCTCAAAACCACGACTCACCGGGATCAACTATAGAGCAAGAAGCGCTTGCGTCAGAGCTAAAGGAAGACGCCGAAGACGACCGCGACAAACTGTTACTGTACTGCTTATTAACAGCGCAGTAAAACCCTAGCGCAGGCAACGTATCAGACAACTTCGGGTCGAGATCAGGAGACTCCGGCTCGAACCCGAAACCCAATTCAATGCACGCTTTCAACTCCTCCAAATCCTCGTCGGTGACACTCTTGGCGCGGCGGAGACGCCGAGTCTTGCTGTTCCCTTTCAGCCGGAGCCAGGTCTCCTCCCGCTCCGTGTCGGGAGACCATGAAAGCTGCTTGTAAAGAGGCCTTGGAGGATGACCCGACTTCGACATCCGCTCCGTTACACCCTTCCCCGACAAGGAGCAACTCTTTTGTCCTGGAGGCTGGAGAAAAGCTGGCAGAGGAATGTTACGTTTAGTTTGAATTGGTGTTTTAAAGGTCTCGAAACTACAAGACTTTTCGGGTTTTGTGTGTTTCTAAGGTAATCTGGGGTCCACCTCTTCTTTTCAATTATTGGTAACCAGTGGATTGGGAAATAAAATTTGCTTATGATTTGGTTACCATTAGAATGTTACACACGCCATGTCATATTTAATTTTAGCCGTTTCTTGATTTTAATTTAGGTTCAAATTTAATTCGTTTGATTTTAATTTAACCCGTAAAATAAGATATTTAAGGTTTAAAGATTCAATCAGTATTAGACCGTCATAAAATTGACGAATAAAATTAAAGAATTTTAAGATATTTTCTTAACTATGGAAGAATTTGAAGTTTAATTAAAAAAGAGATTATTAAATGAAAATTATTTTATTTGTTTTAGTTCATAATAACTTAATAATTAATAAAAATAATCGATTAATTAATAAATTGATTCATTTTAATAATAAAAGTTATTAAAATAAATCAAATTAACATGTTTAAAATTAAAATAAAATTTCAAAATTTTATGATTAAATCAACTCAATTAATTGAATTTTTTAATCATCAATTTTAACTTCCAAGTAAATCTTAAAGTAATCAAGTTGATGAGTCCTCTGGAGATGATCCAGTTGATAGAGAGGGAGGTATGCGGCCATAGACATAGCTACATGGAGCCCAGTGGTACACTGAGCTCCCCAAAATTTTAAAAATTATATATATATATATGAGGATGAAGTTATTTGAAGGCTAGTAGTGTATTGAGCGCCCCAAATTTTAAAAAAATTAAATATTTGGACCTTTCTGTTATAAATTTCTGACTCCGTCACTATATACAGTCAAAAGATTTTGTGTTCGAATCTCCTTACTTACACTCTTTCGTTTGAGCCTGTCGTACAAGAATTGCCTAGTAAAGAATACCCAATTGGTGTGATTTATAAACTATTGCGCCAATTTAAACTTCAAAATTTTACTTAATGCGCATCTAAAAAATAGCGGTTACGATTCTTCCAAAGAAATCAAGTTGATGCATTATTGCAGAGCTTTTAGATTCTAAGTATCATATATAACAATGCAAGATATCGATAAATTCTTTTTAACTGAATAAGAGTTTTCTTCGTCATCAAGACATGAGAGTCGACGCAAAATGACGTGCATAAGGAAACCCTAATTATTGGGCCACAAGGGATGTGCTTTTCGTTAGTAAGACGCGTCCAGCTAAGCTCATGACCTGTCTAAGAGACAGGGTGGAGTCAGGAGAGACGGACGAGGACTGAGATTCTGCCAACATTTTTGTATTCCAACTTTCTGGAAACCACGTTGGCTTGACATGTGCCTGACGGCTGCTTTTTCTAGTTGACCAACTTTAACCCCCTAACCGCAGCTCAGGAAGATGGCACCAATACTGTGAAAACAAACCTAGCACTTGGATTTTGGCTTGGTGCACACTGCACAGGCTTACTCAATACAATTCAAGTTGGCTCCAGCTCCGAGTCATTCCCCAAAAGGTTGGATCTTTTGGTTTCCATCTGCAGTTCTAGCTCCAGCATAACTGGATGTAACATCTAGCAATGCATATGGTGGATCAGTTACAAAATCAATTTTATGAGTTCACCAATAATCCCCACAAGAGCAAATTCCATCTTTGAAGTGATGAAATCGGTTGGAATCCCTCACTGTAATCTCCCTCTCTGTAAGTTTAGATATAAACTTAGTTGCATTATGGCAATCTCCACAGACTCTCAAGTTCTTGAATATCCGAATAGGAGTCCGAGGAGGGGTGCTAATGGTTCCATACGCAATTGCCAATCTTTCACTGTGACCCATGAGAATGTGCTCCTTCTCATCCTCCTCAACGTCTTGCAAAACATAACTAAAGTCAGTAACATAACCAAGGGTTTTTATCTTTTCGGTCAAAGCCCTCAACTCTTCGTATATCTCATTGCTTTTTGGATGAGTTTGATTCCCACTATAGAAGACATCGACATTGCTGTTCACTTCAATTGAACTCCAACCAGGTGTCTTCTTCAACCCTTTATCTCTAACAGAAGTTCTCACCTTAGTCACTCCATCCCTATTCCCAATGTGAGCATAAATATTTGACAGCAACACATAATAACCAACATTCTCAGACTCTACCTCGAATAGGTGATCTGAAGCATATTTACCTAACTCGCTGTTCCCGTGTAATCTACAAGCAGCAAGAAGAGCACCCCATACAGCAGCATCAGGCTGCAATGGCATACTCTTTATCAAACTGTATGCCTTATCCAAATGCCCAGCTCTACCAAGTAAATCTACCATACAGCTATAGTGCTGCATATTGGGTTTTAAACCATGCTTTTCTTGCATTGTCTCAAAGCACCATTGACCATCACTCACCAGACCTGAATGGCTACAGGCTGACAATAAGGATACAAAAGTAACACGATCTGGCTGCACTCCCTCGGCTAACATTTCTCTGAAGAGCTTAAGAGCTTTCTCACCATCCCCATGAACTCCAAGACAGGATATCATGGCATTCCAAGGGATGGAGCTTTCTCTAGGCACTTCATGGAAGAGTGAAAGAGCATCATCTAATTTACCACATTTTCCATACAAATCGACCAGGCAGGTGCCTATGTAGACATCCAAGTAAAGGCCATTTTTCAAAACCCTCCCATGAGTTCTCACCCCTTGTTGCAAGGCACCCACATGAGAATAAGCTGGTAGAATGCTGACCCAAGTTCCCTGGTTTGGAATCATCTCTTCACAATCTTCCATCATGCGATACAATTCAATTGCCTCGCTTGCAAGACCATTCTGAGCGTAACTGCTGATCATGGTATTCCATGAAACCACATCTTTAATGTGTAGCCCTTCAAAAGCTGCACGAGCAGAATATAAATCTCCTATTTTGGCATACATATCTACAATGGCATTCCCAATGACAACCTCGTCTGCACACCAACTCCTCCTCATGATAAACCCATGAAGCGACCTTGCATGTCTGTAACCATAGAACTTGGCCGCGATGGATGACAAACTGATGAGTGTATAGAAATCAGGACCAATTCCAGCTTGTTGCATCTTGTCAAAAAAAGAACGTGCAGTAATTGGATCCTCATTTTGCTCATATGCAGAAATAATTGAATTCCACGACACAATATCCCTTTCCATCATTTGATCAAAAACTCTCCTAGCATGCTCCAAGGTACTAAGTTTTGCATACATGTCAATTAATGCATTGGACACAAAGAGTCCAAATTCCAATCCACACTTTATAGCATACAAATGCATTAGCTTCCCAGTCACAATATCATCCAATTGTGCACAAATAGGAAGAACACTGGCAATGGTAACAGCATCCATGCGGATCCCTTCCGCTCTCATAATTTCCACAACTCTCAACGCCTCTGCACCGTTCCTATTCTGACAATAGGCAGAAATCATTGCATTCCACGAAGCCCTATCTCGGACTGGCATATGATCAAACAACTTCCGAGCAGCTTCTAAAGACCCAAAACGTGAATACATATTAATCAACGAAGCACCCACATAAACATCCCATTCAAATCCCATCTTTAAAATTGAGCAATGCACCTTCTTCCCATCTATTATATCTTTACAAGCTTTAAGCACCGGAGGAATAGTGTAAAAGTCAGGGCGAAGCCCAGATGCATACAAAAGTTCATAGAAAAAAGCAACAGTTTTGCAAAAACGGCCATTGCCAACATAGGCCGACACCATAGAATTCCAGGCATAGATATCTTTGTTGGGTATATGAGTAAAAGCTTTCTCTGCGAAGGAGACATCACCGAAATGTGCATATAGATTAACAAGCCTCGAAAGAAAGAAACTTTCAGCTCTCCCAGAAACCAAAAGACGAGCTTGAAGTCTCTTAACATGATGGAGTTTAGTGCAGGACCGAAACAGAAGATGAAAATCAACATCCTTTTCCTCGTCCCTGAGTTCCCATGAATCAAATTGCACAGAATTTGCAGCTGTTGAAAACCACTGGCGACTGCTTTGAATCAAATGTAGGAACTTGGAAACTTTCGTTTCATTGCAGGTTGGTAACAACCTGAGCACCAACAGAGACTGTCTATAATGGTTGAATAAAAAAGAATCTACAAATAAAAGGGTAAAGGGTTTTACTTTTCACTCACCGGCATGTATAGCTCATGCTCGTCATGTTTCATTTTCGCTCCTCATCTGGGCAGCTTCTTCCTTGGGTTGTTAAACAAAAGTTTCGCCTTTCTTGATAAAAAGTCGTAGGATTTTGCTGGGACTCTGTTGTAAAATCAAGAGGTAACGGGAATTGAAAAAATAGCCATTAAATTAAAACTTAGTGGAATAACTCGAACATTTGTTCTTCACTGGCTGGGGTACTTATCTAAGTCTGCTTTTAATTTAGTCAAATTGCAAATGCGTACCCTGCTTACTCTGCTCTGCCCGTTCTTAATTGTAACACTGAGATTATGTAATGAGTTCTGTATGGTTCAGGGCTTGTCTAACTTCTTTTGACGAAACAAACCATGATCCAACTCTTAAGGAGTCCTTCCATCTTTGTGAGGCGAAGCTGATCAACAGTCCAAAATCATGCCTATCCTGGTAACCATTAAAGCTACAGAAATAACTCAAATTTCCGGGTAACACCAGGCTCATAACACTGAAAGAGAGAGAGACACACAAAAATGTTAAAAACAACTGATCTCCCTTCATTCAACATCCATTTCTCGGTTTTTGCTCCATGAAGGCGAAAGGGCAACGTTAGCTTAGTTGTAGATGCCAGGCCCATTCATCGACATTGCATATACAAATGCCAACCTTAGCCCACAAGGCCTTTGTTCAAATATAGGACAAAAGTACACAACGTTTATAGTTATTTAATATACCATTAAAAATTTAACAATTTCTTAATTGTCTATCGAAACCAATGTTATAAAATCTGAGCCGGTCACTGAACAAAAAAAGTAATTAATTTAAGGGTCAATAGTTTAATCGGAATTCAACCGTGGTCGAACTGATAACTAATTTATTTTATATATTATATATATAAGAAAATTTTTAAATATATTGTTTAATTATTTATGTAATTATAAATTTGACTTAAACCTTCAAACTTTAAAACATATAAGTTTTTTTTAAGTTTACCAGTACAACACAAAATAAGATAACAAAGCTCATTAGTTATATTTCATAAAAAAGATTAAAAAAAACACTAATCATAATATTCATTTAAGTTGAAATCATCAAAATCAAGGCATTTTAAATGAATCGGCCGGTTCTTTCTTTTACCAGTTCAGCGGTTTTTACCGATCCGAGTGCAAAATGAATAGGCCAATCACTCACAAAAAATACGGGCTAAACTGAACCGTTTCATACTTCAAATTACCGATTATTTGGTCCAACCGGTCGATTCAGTTCGGTTTTTAAAACACTGATTGAAACAAAGATTAAACTATAGTTTTGTAAGGAATGAAATAATTATAAAGTGATATCAATAATAAGTAATAGATATTAAATTTATTTTGAAAATTTTAATATAATATGATTAGCAACATTCTAAATAGTTAATTTTATATGTTATTAAGTCAAATAATTCAACTTTTATTTAAATGAAAATTGTACTTTGTTTCATTAACTATTATTCTTTTTTACTTTTAAGACCTTTAGTTGAACACCTAATAAATAGGGATAGCCTGATTGACCTTAAGACACACGGCTCGAGCTTAACCTGAAGCCCAATTAGAATCGAGCTCAACTTAATTATTTTCTTTTTAAAATTTAAAAATTTAAAAACCGCTATCAATTTTACTTACAACTTTAAGTTATATCGAGTTTAGGCCTATATGTCATCAGAAATTGTTTATTCACTATCTTACAAGTTTAGAGAGTTAGATTTCAATAAAGTGGAACATAACAATAAAATAGGCGAATGATGAATTGATTTGGTACCATTTGTGGCATGAACCTTTTTTTATACATAGTGATTTGGTACCATTTGTGGCATGAACCTTTTTTTTATACATAGTGATTTGGTACCATTTGTGGCATGAACCTTTTTTTATACATAGTGATTGTACAATGCTTTCATCTTTTAATTGAGAAGGAGATGGTGGACATGGCTAGAAAGCATAAAGAAGACGTGTAGCCAAAAAGACTTTCAACTAAGCCAGGGAAGAGTTGGGTAAAACGCGCAAAGCATGGGGATTAACGATAAGTTTTTCATTGTACACTTTTGTTGTCATTGAAGGTAAATAAAAACTAAGATTTAAATTCCTAATTTTCTACTTTAGAAGAATTTAGTAATAAAGTAGAATGTGATATCAAGATATCCTTTAGATATATACCGGATAAATTTCCAGATTAACGCAATAATCTACAAATCAGGTCAACTGGATATTCTGCATTAGACAAATCATGTACAATAAATTTGATTGAGAGAACGTAGGTAGGAAGATTTGAACACAAGACTTTTTGACCCCATGCCTCCTTCTACCAACTCGACCACCCCTAGGGAGCGCAAATAACAACACACTCATACTACAAATAGATAAATTATATTTATTATTTAAATTTTGATTTGATTTGATTTTATATTGTTACTTTAAACTATAACAAATATTAATTAAAATTCCTAAAGTTTCAACTTATTGTAAATATAATTACCCTTAATTCTATTGGTTGACCTAATTTTATACAATGTTTTAACAACTGGACTGAAAGCTAAACCTATAAGATAAGATATTTATGATTTAAAAGGTTCAATTGGTATCAAACCATCATAAAACTGATAAAAATTAAATAAAATTAAAAAATTTAAAATAAGAATAAAAAAGATTGTCTCTATCTATCGATGAATTTAAAGTTTAATTAAAAAAATTAAATAAAAATTAATTAATAAATTGAGTCAAATTTTAACAACAAAAATTATTAAAATAAATCGAATCGAAAAATTGGACGGTTAAAAAATTATTAACAACTTGAGTCTCGCATTTGTTTATGTGGTATTATCATATGTTTCATAAATACCAAATATGTTAAAGTTAATAAAAATAGTAAGACTAAATTTAAACTTTTCACAAAACATGTAAATTTTCAACAGAAATGAACTTTTTATAAAATTTATGAAATTATAAAGAGTATTTGCCTCTTTTATCCTTTATAATATCATTATATTTTTTAATTATGCAAAAACTTAGAATCTAAAATTAAAGTTATATGTACTTCACATCAATGTTCATTACCTAGCAGTAGTTAATGTGAGCCGTAGACTATAAACACTGTGTAAACCTAAAAGAAGAGCAGCAGCTGACTTACGACAAGAAGTGGTGGTAACTGCAAAAATGGAAGTGGAAAGCGTGATTCCAAAGCTTGGTCGTTGAATTTTGCAAACAACACAAAAAACATGTCAGAATTTGGAAAGCAAACAAATGTTGTATTATAGTGTTTTATTTTGTCTTATAAATCTTAGCCATTTATTTATGCGAGTCTTGCATGAGTTTCGCATAAATGAGCTCGAAATTTGCATAAGTGAATGACTGAGATTCATAAGACAGAATAAGACATATAATATTGGACAAATAAAAATCTCAGTTATTCATTTATGCGAGTCCTGTGGTCATTTATTCGAAACCCATGCAGGACCCATATAAATAAATGATTAAGATTTATGAAACAGAATAAGATTCCATAATATTGGACGGAGGATCTCGTTCTATGCTAGAGTCCGAATTTTCTGTCCAATATTATGGTGTCTTATTCTATCCCATGAATCTCAATTATTTATTTATATATGTCCTGCGTGAGTTCCACATAAATGAACACGAAACTCGCATAAATGAATGACTGAGATTTATGAGATAGAATAAGATATCACAATATTAGACAGAGAATTTTATCTTCTGCTAAAGTCTAAATCCTCTATCTAATATTACATGGTCTTATTTTATTTCTTAAATTTTAATTATTTATTTATACTAATCTTACGTAGATCCGTATAAACTCGTATAAATAAATACGGCATTGCCTAATAAATCTCATCAACATGACTACATACCTCGCCTCCTTCTGGGGTTCAAATCTTGTGTGCCATGTACTCAATACTAACTCTTAGCCACTCATCCACAGGGTTAGTATTGAGTAAATGGCACGGAAGATTTGGCTCCCTCCTTCTGATCCGATTTGGTGACACTGACATCCCATTATTGGCTCAGTTCTGCTATGCTCCACTCACAATGTGTCAGTACCATGTACTCCTAGCCATCACCCACCGTTGAAGAAGCTCAGACTAGGAGACTAAAATGGGGATGGGAGCATAGTAACACCCACAATGGGCCTAGAAAAGAAGAGCACCCAGTTTACTAGTTGATTCTAATGGTAAAAAGGTGGCCAGAAACAGAGGTGGTGTCCTGCTTCCACCATTTTTTGATGTTGGGTATGAATTACGATATTATATCATATTTGATGGTGGGAGGGAGGGTGTCGGAGTTATGCCCTATGACTCAATCATTATATAATATATTTAAATTTTTTATTTCGTAATTATTAACTTTATTTAATAACACAGCAAATCATTTATATTTTATATAGTTTAAAATTATATAATAATTAATATATTATACTTTACATATTGTTTAATATATTTTAAATATTTATATCTATAAATAATTTTTATTACAAAATAAAATATAGTTAAAATTAAAAATATTTTTTATTTTTCCGTTATTAAACAGTTTATTGTATGAAAATTTTTCAAAACAATTATTTTTAAATAACAGTTAAATAGTCAATTAATTTATTAGAAAATTTCTTATCAGAAAAATCATACTAATAAAATCTCTATTAATATAAGCTCCTCCAACTAAGTCCATTAGTGTGTTTTTGGAAATCTTACGACTTTGTACATATCTGTCTCCTTTGGGTCTTGGAGCCAGGTCATGAATATAATATACGTGGATACTCCTCTCTTGTTTTATCTTCTAGCACCAATGGTTTATGGTGTGGCCCATTCCATGGATTCGGTGCAATGATTTAAAACAGTGTCCACCAATTGGGGTCTTAAAGGTGTTTGGTTTGTCTCCGCCCCATTGGCTCAATTTTTGTTTTTTTTGTTTGCCTTTCCACTAAAACTCGTAATCATAGTTTTAAAAATCAAACGGAACTAATTGATTTGACCGATTTGATTAGCAACTAATTAGTTATTCGGTACAATTTATTTTTAAAAATCAGTTCTTAATTAAATCAGTGAGAGTTAGTTAAAACAGGTCAATTAATCGGTTGAATTGGACTGGTTCGATCGGTCCGATCACTGATTCAATAAATTTTTTATTTTTAATATTGCTTGGTATATTTTTAATATTATATATAATTAAATATAATTATTACATAATTATGACGTTATACCGGTTCAACCGGTAGTTGAACTGATCGAACCGATCAAATCAGTGATCAATAAAACTTTCGGTTCAATGTCCGGTCTGAATTTTAAAATACTACTTGTAATAAGATACACGTATGCTCCTATTCAAAAGTTCATTGATTTAGCTTGAACTTTTACGCCGCTTAACCAATTACGAAGAAATTGGAATAAAAAATAAGAATAAGAATAAAAGTGGGAATCGAAAAAGAAATAAAATTACTAATTATGTGTATTTAGTATAGGAGTATTAGATATAAGATTATAAAAGTTAACAGTTATATTAATATTTGGTATTAAATATTAAAAATGGTAATAATTTTTTAATTATGTTTGATTATTATATGATTGATTTTGTAAATGATTAATTAAAATATATTATATTATTACTAATTAATATAAAATTCGTATTAATAAATAAATAAATAAATATATTTTAATGATTCATTAAACTATTAAATTTTAAATAATTATGTATGATTTTTCTTATAAGAATAAAATTTTAAAAATTATAATGAATTTATTTTATGATATAAATAATTGAAATAAAATAAAATAAAATAATTATTGAATAAATTAAATAAAGTAACATACAATGTTGTTAAAAATATCCTAATAAAAATCAATCAAAATGACGTATCGTTTAAATAAATAAACTAATATTAAATTCTCAAATTGAAAGTTTTAATCAAGACAAAACGCAATGAAAAAGAGGGGAAAAAAAGAAGTTATGGTTGCTCACGACTATTTATTTGTCATTTCGGATATTTGATTTAAGGTTATAAACGCACCTGTCTTGATAATAAAAATTTAGAATTGTTTAAATTTATTTTAGATTTGTCAATCCTTATTTTATTTACTGCTAATCCATTCATTAGTCTTCATTCATATTTACCAAAAGTATTAGGGTTTAGGGAAAGAAAGGATTGTCAAATTGAGTTAGTCTAATATTAAGTTACTGAGTTTCTTCTTAATATTTAAAACCCAATTTAATTTGTCTAAGCAATTGGACTAATTTTTTGTTAAAATTTCACAAATAAAATAATTTATATAAAAAATATAAAGATAAAGTGAGATCTTCTTTATCTTCTCAAGCTCTATAGTGATAGTTACTTTATGATTTGGATAATGGTAGTCAGATTATGAGCTCTAGTTTCTACCATGTACAAGGCATTAGAAGTAGAATTTAGAAAATTGAGATCTATGACATGATTCTATGGTGTAGCGTAACACCCAAATACCCCTTGGGAGGATATGTGGATGCCACCCATGACAGTACAATCAAATCAGACTAGTTGACACACAACATCTCAACATATGCT
>JANVCL010000213.1:34724361-34736907 GCA_026546855.1 Erythroxylum incrassatum | reverse complement strand
TTCAAATTGGATTTATTTCCTTCTATTGCTAATGGATTAATTCTCTAAAGGAAATAAAATCATATGATAAATGTTTCCTTTCTTGCAGAAACCTTCCTTATGAACGTACTTGATTTAATAGAAATGATTCTATAATATCTGGAAGGATCTCACAAATTGCAATCAACTTCGTGATATGATCATTTGTCTTGACATCTAGATACTAGAAGATTTTATCAAATATGGTATTGAAGATTCAAAGTTAATTCAAGATATAAGAGAAGCAACAACTAGTTTCAAGAAGATTTTTATTTAAAGAAGAGTCACTACATTTTGCAAACTAGATAACATAAGTCAGAATCTTTGAAATACTTCAGAAGCATCAATATTCCCAAAATTCATATCTTGATCAAAACCTCTTGTGCCTTAAAAAGTGACAATTCTTTTTGTGAGGGTTCATTGAAGCTTATATGGAGCAAATTACTTCTTCATTTATTGAGAGCTTGTAGAGGCTAGCAAAATACTACTAGTGTGGAAGGTTGGAAAACCTTGAAAATATGTACTCATGAGTTTGAAGAGGCTCGTCAAATTACTACTTGGATTTTCATCATGAAACACTCAAGTTGGATACTTGAGGATTGGACGTAGACTTGGGTTGTAAGCTAAACTGGTATATATCGACTATGTTCTTCTATGTCTTCTCTTAAACTTTTATATTTCTGCATTATATTGTGTGTGTGTTCATTTTAGCAAGAGGCTCCTTCATTTTTATAATAGGTTCCTTTTATTTTCAACTTGTAAGAGGTTCTTTTCATGTTAACAGGTGCCTTCTGTTTTAAATTGTCTTAACTAGATTTATCCTTTAGCAGACTCCTTTCGATTAATAGGCTTCTACACTTAGTAGGCCCCTATTTCTTAAACAGGGTCCTATCGCATAACAAGTTCCTCTTGCTTTGTAGGCTCCTATTGTTGTTTTAAACTTCGACTGGCCCCTGTCGTTTTATTTGAATTAAAAGTATCTCTTACATATGTTTGCTTTATCATTTGTTATCAGGGAGAGGTTTCACATTTTTGTGTTTTACAGCATATGATAGATCATGGCAAACCGCTTGAGAAACCTTGAAGGATAATTTGTATCAAAGCATCCTTACTTCAATGGAAACAACTGCTTATACTGGAAAGAGAGAAAATCAATGGATAGTTGATAGTGGGTGTTCGAGATACATGACAGAATATTTGAAGATTTTTCTCACAAAATAGTTTCAAAGATGGAGATCATACGGATTACATGATGAAGTTAACTAAAGCTCTATATGGTCTAAAGCAAGCTCTTTGAGCATGGTATGATAGATTAAATAATTTTTTTACTTGAGAATAACTTTGAAAGAGGAAAGCATTAATATAGGGGAAGAGTTAAGAGTTAAGAGTTAAGATGAAGATATATTTTTACCTGGTTTATTCTTACATACTTGTGATATTTTGTAGCTGTTTAGTTGTTTTCCCTCTATTTTTTTATAATGATAAAGGGGAGAATTAAAGTAATGATATATTTTGCTAAAAGTTGATGATATTTACTTGCATATTTTGTGAGCATGATATGGGATATATGTTATTAACTAAATATGTGATTTGTTAACGATAGGCCCCTTACTAAGAAAGAAAAGGCTCCTTCCATTTAGTAAGAACTTATAAAGCTGACAGATATATCTTAGACTCTAGTTTGAATTTTGAAAATATATCTGTTATTGGTTGTTATCATCAAAAAGGGGGAGATTGTTACCTCAAGGCTTAATGATTTTGATGATAACCTTTCAAATTGGATTTATTTCTTTCTATTGCTAAAGGTTAATTCTACAAAGGAAATAAAAACATATGATAAATGCTTCATTTCTTGTAGAAACCTTCTTTATAAACTTATTTGATTTATTGGAAATGACTCCATAATATCTGGAAGGATCTTACAAATTACAATAAGCTTTGTGATATGATCATTTGTCTTAACATTTAGATACTAGAAGATTTTATGAAATATGACATTAAAGACTCAAAGTCAATTTAAGATATAAGAGAAGCAACGACTAGTTTGAAGAAGATGTCTGTTAAAGAAGAGCCACTACATTTTGCAAACGGGGAACAGAAGCCATAATCTTTGAAATACTTCAAAAGCATCAATATTCCCAAAAGTCATATCTTGATCAAAATCTCTTGTGCTTTAGAAAGTGACATTTCTTTTTGTGAGAGATCATTGAAGCATATATAGAGCAACTTACTTCTTCATTTGTTGAGAGCTTGTAGAGGCTAGCAAAATACTACTAGTATGGAAGGATTGAGAACCTTGAAATATATGTGCTCGTGAGCTTGTAGAGGTTCGATAAATACTGCTAGTGTGGAAGGTTCGAGAACCTTGAAAAATATGTACTCATGAGCATGAAGAGGCTCGTCAAATTACAACTTGGATTTTTATAATGAATCACTCAAGTTGGATAATTTAGAAATGGACGTAGGCTCGGGTTGTAAGTTGAACCAATATAAATCAACTACATTATTCTCTCTCTTCTATTATCTTTTATATTTTTGCATTATATCTTGTCTGTGTTTATTTCAGCAAGAGGCTCCTCCACTTTTATAATAATCTCCTTCTGTTTTCAACTTGCAAAAGGTTGTTTTTATGTTAACAGGCACCTTTTGCTTTAAATTGTCTTAGTTAGATTTTTCCTTTAGTAGGCTCATGTCGTTTAACAGGCTTCTATCACTTAACATGCTTCTATTGCTTAAATAGGGTCCTATCATATAATAGGCTCCTATTATTGTTTTAAACTTCGACAGGCCCCTATCATTTTATTCAAATTAAAAGTATCTCTTGCGTTTGCTTGCTTTATCATCCTCTATGTAGGATGAGATGGAATGGCTGCCAACTTCTTCAGGAAAATTTACTAATCCATCTTGTTGGAATTTATTTAGAGTCTCCAACCTAGAAGTTTCTTGGTACAAACTGATTTGGTTTAAACATAATTCACCTTAAAAATAATTCATTACATGGCTAGTTGATAGTTGTAGGTTGCATGATATTTTAATATGCATTTTAGTATGTTTTTAGTGGTTAATTAATTGATTCATGTATGATTAGGTTTAGAATAGTGTTAATTGGTTAGATATTTGTGTTTTGAGTGTTATATAGGTTAGAGCATGCTATTGAGCTTTAATTTTATGCATTTGAGGTGCCTTGATGTGTTTGTCAGAGTTTGCGATAAGATATCGAAGAATGGAGAAGATTTGGAGGAAGCCTGATAGAAGATTCAGGCCCACGATCTTGGCAGAAGCAAAATGGACAGGCCATGATTATGGTAGAAACAAAATCCTAAGTGCTACGAACCTGGCCTGTGTGCAGATAGACCCTAATCGACCTCTCGAACTTAAGTTTCCAAGGTTATTTCAAAATTTTGGGCTTAGGTAAAACCTAGTTTTTACCCTAATTAGTAAAGACTACAAAAATAAGGAAAAATGACCTAGATTGGGGGCCTTCATTTGCCACGTTGGGGAAAAGCTAAGGAAGAGGAAGAAGGAAGAGAGAGAAGAAGAGAAAGAAGAAGGTGGAGCTTCAGCTGCTTCAACCTCCAATCCTCCAAGTTACTTTCTTTCGGTTTATCTTTTATTTCATGTATTTGATGTATGAGATGCGATTGATGGTAAGGAATCTTGGGTTAAGGATGTTTTTACTTCTTTTAGAGATTTATACTTGATTTAATGTTAATATAGTTGTTTTTGTTGTTAATGATGACAAGTGTTATGATTATTTGTTGTATGTACATGCTTCAGTAATAAATAGAGAGAGTGAACTAATAACAAAATGATTAGATTAGGTCATGAGAGTTAAACAATCTAATAGATCACGCAAATAATTAAATCGGTAATTTATATGAAGAGAGATCTCGTGTGAGGACTTAATAGTCTATTAGAGGACTGTATGGGTCTTTTGTTAATTGAGAGATTGCAAATTCTATAATTCAATTAGGGTTTAATGATTATAACTCAAGGGAGATTAATTCACCCTTCGAAGGTCTAGGACCGACACCACATTAACACAAAATGACTAAGTTAGTATTAATGATAAGATAAATCCCCTTTTTTTAATAATTTGTTAATCTTCCTTGTTTGAATTCCAATTGTCATTTGGTAGTGCTTAATTTTGATTTATTTGTGTTAATTTTACGATTTCATTTTCAATCAATCCAAATCTAATTGTTTACTTTTCTGTTTAGTTTTTTATTTTCATTTTAATTATCCTTTTAGGCCTTAGACAACTTAGTATTCAATCAGTTCACCAACTACTCGAGGGATTGACACCTTATATAATACACTCACGACCTGTGCACTTGTGGTATATTGAGGGATAAGAAATTGTAAAATTTACCCACTCGATTACTAGCAATCAAGAACAGGTTAACAACTTTGGACATGATAGCTCATTAAACATACTTCACTAATTGGTTTTGCTTATGTAAATCCTTAGCAGAAAATAATGACCGTTTGTAATTCCAATGTCAATTCAATAAATATCTTTAAAATCTCATAATTCAACTATGTTACTTTTATCATCCTCTTAACTCATAGTCATAAATCATTAGTTGAAGTGTTAAGTTGCAACTGAAGCATTAAAGAGATTTATGGATTTACAAAGTTGCTTTTACATATCTTGTAACTATTATTTAGGAAAAGAGGAACAATAGGATTTTTGGAAATTCCACATCCACCAAAGAGGATGTTATTCAGATATTATTCAACCATATCAGAAGCCATATCATTATTTAAATAAATGACTCTTACATCAGATTACAAAGCAGAATAGCATGGAGAATCTAATAGTCTCTCCAATTTTTCCATATTAGCTAATTTGTCGAATTTAGCTAGTTTGTGATTTTGTGACAATTTTGTTTTATAATAGTTAGATATGATCAAACATATTATATCTTAACCCTTATTTATTAATTCAATCTCTTTTTTTTAAAAAAGTACAAAGAAAATGTTGTATGGCTTGCTCAAATTACAAGTATCAAATTGCCAAAGCCTTCTATCACCTATTTGTGAATCCCCGTTGCAATAAAAGACCCTCTTATACGGATCTCAATCTTTTAATAGAAAAGATAAAACTTAGAATTACTAGTATCCTTATTAGGTAAAGTAAAACATTAAGTCCATTATTAATATCCTACACATACGTTGGAGCTCTCACATATGTTTTCTTAAAAGCATCTTCTAGGAAATTGAGCTAATGATGAAGAAATTTTTACGAAAAGGGAGTGTAGATGACATATTATGTGCAAGGGTGAAATAAATTAAGGTTTGCAAAGATAAGAAGGAAGGTGGACTTAGTATCTATCCCATTAGGATGATGAATTAGGTTCTAATGCTTAAGAGCTTATGGAGAATCCAAAGTGACATGGAGTCTTTATGGATTCAACTAGTTCATGCATTTTACATAAAGTAGTAAGAATTTTAAACATTGGATCCTATACCTAATTTTTCATGAACAATGATTCTACTCTTCAAATTAAAATAGAAATACAAAGAGGAATTCATATATTAGGTAAGGGATGGCAAAATAACTCTATTTTGGTATGACTACTGGTCCAACCTAGGGCAACTAAATGAAGTCCAGAAGATGATGCATCTAAAAGGTGTGATACTAGAGAATGCATCAGTGTATACTACTATCACCTTGCGTAGAGATGAATTAGTTAGATTAAGTTACACTAATTCAACTAATTTCGAATAAGGAAGACCAGATTAGATGAAGAAGAACCAACGATCGATGGAGTTTTCACTAACTTCTCTTGTAGGAAATTACTGAATGGAACCTCCTTAAACGTCTTATGGTACAACCCATTATGGTTTAACCAAGCAAATCTAAGGGCATCATTTCTAATGTGGATGATAGTAAAAAATAAGCTAAGCACTTTTATCCATATAAAGAAATTCTCAAGTATTTATGCAATCATGTGCTTTGTAATAAAGAAGAAGAAACAATACAACATTTATTTTTCATATGCTACTAGTCAACTCAAATATGGTCAACAGTTAAAAATATATGCAATCTAAGGCCTTACTATCATGCTTGAGAAGCAATAATTCTATGTAACCATAAGAAATGGAAGGAAAGAAATGGAATGGATTATCAATAAACTAAATCTCTCCAGCATAATGCATAGCAACTAAAAGGAATAGAAGAATTTTCACCAAGAATGAATTGAATAAGGTAGCTCTAGCTACTTGAAAAATTAATATCATTAAAGAGTAGATAGTTGACCACAACCTACATATAGAATGCAATCTAAATACTATATATTGATGGAGGCTACCAATAGATCATTAAGTTCATCAAAGCAGGTAATATCAACATAAAAAAAACCATAAGCATACAAGAAAAAGTGGAATTACCTAGAGTGAATGACTAGTAGGAAGCTTTGGATTGTTGAGAAAGAACATGCATGATGCAAAGTGGCTCACAAATGAAGTAACGGAGGCCAGGACTTCAGAAGCACATATACATGGGATCCTAAATCTTAATCATAAGTCAAAAGGTAAAGAAAGAAATATTAAAACTAGAAATTGAAGTAGCGATGAAAGGATAATTCATGCAAGGTCCCTCCTAGGCAAACAAATGTTTTTTATGCAGGAAGAAACAAGTTGTTTAGTAATTCAATTATTACCTCAATACCATAATTCAATAGTTACCTTAGTGTTCCGCACTTTATGTAAACACCATGTTTGCATGACGTTTTGCCAAATTCTTTAATGAATTATTTAGCTTAAAAAAATAATAGTCTAGAACTTAAGGATCAAGAGCATTAGTCTTTATATATTACAACTTACTCTTAGCTAGGAAACCAAAAGTAAGGAAACAGTTTAGGATTCTCAATGAACAAACCTCAAGTGCTTTCTTTACATGTCCCATCTACAACAAACTTATAGAAGTGTTTAATTTCTGACATCTAATCATACTTATATCTCTTATCTAGGCTAAGTTCCTTTGAATGGTGACATGAGTTTTCTTGTTTCTAGTTTTGAATACCCTTACATTCCTTTCCCTCTATAATTTTAAGAAGATACAAATTTATTTATTATTGGCAGAAATCAATCAAATTATTATTAATTATGAATAAAATATAAAGTATAAATAAAATAAGAAACTAATCATGTTATTTGTTTATTATCATTATATAATAAATACAAATTTTGATGAAAGAATTCATTATTATAATATTAAACTAATAAATATATTACTAACAATTAATTAATATAATAATTTTATTATTAATAAAATTAAATACTAATATTGATAGATTTTAAATATAAATAATGATACGTAAATATGATAAATCAATAAAATCATAAATCAATATGTTTTCCATATATCATCCATATAGTTTGCTAGTTCCTAATCATCCTCCTAAAACATTATATTTATGTGGAGTACCACATATCTAAACAATGTCATGTCAATTATAGAATTAACAACATAATTTAACAAAAGACTAATTTGGGATTTTTTACAAAACATAATGGTTTATTTTTTTCGGAAAAAGTTAAGAATGAATGAATTAATAAATAAGAAGTTTACATCCTTAAAGGAAAGCCTCAACATAAATAAGCATAGTGGATACACCTAAAACACAAAAGAGAACAAAGATTATGTAAAAAGCACACGACTTGGAGATTCAATGAACGTAGTAGAGTGGAACTATAATCTGATAGCCAATAAGTAAATCCCATAGCCAATAAGTAAATCAACTTGTTTGTTTCAGGAATAGAGGCTTGGGTTGCTAGCCAATGAATAATGATGGAAATAGAATTTTCATAACCATTTCATAAGCATTTTAGCTTCACCGATTCTCAAATAAACTTAGAAACTAGACATATGAAAAATAGATGATCTCTAGTTTCATCTTATGTAGAACATAGAGAGTAGCTGCTATTGAGTATAATTTTAGATTTATACAATTATATGCAATCTAAGGCCTACCTATATCTATAATCCTTTAGTATAATTTTAGATTTATCTTTATTTCTAATCTAGCTTGCTAAACCTCCTTTTTAGTTTATATCTTTTAATTTATTTAGGCAAAATGAATCTTAAGTTTTTATTAAAATTTAATTTGACCCCAAACATTACCTTACATTCAATGTTTTAAAAAGAGTCTTACTTTAACATAAACTAAAATGTTTTGTTAAAAATTTTCAATTTGGATTTTTTTTCTATAAATCCACATATATTAAATATAGCATATGAACCTACCATTCTCCATTCTTTACAACAGAATAAGTTACTTTCTCTGATTTCTTCAACGAGTTCTAGCTTCCTTCTTCATATATATTAATGTATAAATAAATATATAAAATATTCACCATCATCTCTCTAGAATGGGAGATAGTTGGATTTTATGTTGAAGCACGTTTCTTGTTGGACCTGTTGCTCTCACTATAATTAGAAAAAGCAAGATTTCATCTTTCAATCTCTCACGCAATTTCTTTATTTATTTACAGTGCTGGAAGAAATACAGAACGCAACAACGCGGAGAAAAGGCTTTAAGACCCCAAAATTTGTCTCGAACTCAAAAGTTTCTCTTGGCTATTCGCATTTTTAGGAACTAGCTAGGTCTGAATTTCTCTTTGTTGGAAGAATATTTTTTCATTTCTCGTCACACTCAGCGTCGCTTTCAATTGTTAACCAACTTAGTTCTTTCGTGCCTTTAAACAATTCATTTTGCTTGTTTTGTTACGACAAAGGGAAAAAAAAAAGTAGTTGGCAATTGAAAGGAAACTGTTACCTTGTTCATTTCAATGTTTTGGTTTATGTTTCTTTTTGCCTTCATTTCAGGGTCTTACTTGGGGATCTGGGTCTTATTTTATACAAGACCACATGTTTTTCGCCTGAATCATCGGTTTGTTTATTAGTTTCCTGCGCATTTCTCGACTTGGGTTGTCATCAGTTTCAAATTTTGGCTACTCGATAAGAACAAAAAAATCTCTTAAACACACCGATATATTGGGACCACCGTAGATTTTGTTACCTGGAAAGTTTATTAACAACGGACACTAAGGAGACAAAAGGAGAGCAAACAATGTGAAACTGAGAAGAAACAACGTGAAGCCACAGCAAACAACGTGATCTGGGGAGATAAAGCAGGCCAGGCGAAGCCACGGCAAACAAGGCAAAGCTAAGAAGTAGATCCAAGAATAGGAGAAAAATCAATATTATGAATATTGTAACAATACAAGTATCAGGTTATGGTACGTCACTGTCAGTCAATATCAAGCATTTTTTTGAGTATTTTTTAAAATTTATAAAATAATATCTAAATTTTTAAAAATTATAAAATAGTCTCTTAATATATTATATCGAATCATTTATAATTTTACATCAACACTATCTCTAAAAATTATAATAATGTAAATTTCAAATAACAATAATTTTTTTATTTTTATTAATATTAATTTTCACATATTTTATATATAAATAATAAGCACAATTAATATAAAAAAAGATCATTTAATCATTATATAAATATAAAATTAAGTATCAAATAAAATATTTAAAATATTATAATTTCATCATATAATAAATAATTATTACATTTATTATTTAATTATTATTTATATATGATGAGTCATCTCATAGAAGTTCCTACAACAACTCACCTGAAGGCAGCAAAAAGAATACTTCAGTACTTGAAAGTTAAACGAAGCAGCCACTTGTTGCTCTCTACATGTGAATTCGAGTATGTGGTAGCAATCTATTATACTTGTCATGTGATTTGGCTACGACGATTGTTAAAAGAACTTCACTTAATTCAATAAGAAGCAACGAAGATTTATATTAACAAAAGTTTGTCCAAGCACTTGCCAAGAATTTAATGTACCATAATCTAAGTAAGTATATAAACATAAAATATCATTTCATTAGGGAGTGCATTGCAAGAAAGAAAGTGGAGCTCTTGATTGGATTAACCAATCAAAATTAGCCTCAGTCATTATGTATTGAATAGAAGCAAAAACCTTGGTAACGGTCAGAAGTGCATGAAGAAATAAGACCATGTTGTGAATATTTTCTTAAAAGCACTCAATTTTAAAGACTTTTAAAAACTAAGATCAAGACTTGGGATGAAGAAGAAAATTTAAATTAAGAGAGAGTATTAAAAATATTATTTGAACTTTAAAGCTTCTAGAGTCATTAAAACATAAACAACATTTGGCTACGAAAAAAATTGTTGCTAATAATCATTAGTAACAATTTATATTAATCGCCAAATCCCCATAGCTGAAAACTATGGGTGACGTTTTTTACTACGCTTTATTTTCATAGCTATGCTATAGCTGAAAACATCGCCAAATTGACTACGTTTTGTGAAATTGTTGCCAACATTTTTTGGCTATGCTACGTAGCTAAATGTTTTTAACTATGTTTTGTAAAATGCAATCAATTTTTAGTATACATTTTAACGAAATGATATATCATGTTGAATTATAATTATTTGCGACATTTTTAACTTATATTATTGAATAATATTTATATTTTTGTTGTTAATTGATTATAAAAACATACAAAAATAATTGATAATTTGAAGCATTGTATATAAAAAATAAAATATCATTAAATTATACCCAAAAAAATATTATTCGTATACAAGATTTTAATTACAACTTTAAAAAATTCTTATAAACAAAATAATAAATAAAAAGATTAGTTTACAAATTATAAATGTTGAGATTAGGAAATAAATTACAACATTACAGGAACAATTAGCTAAATTTGTCTATGTTGATGAACCCAATATAAAAGGGCCATTTTTGAGTTAATGAGATGGATATCAGCCATCAATCTACTAAAAAAAGCGAAGAACTGCCAACTTAACTAAGGAACCAACAATTTGCTGAAGTGATTATTTAAATCTTGCTGAATGACACAAAACATTATTAAACATTGTACGTAATATCTACAACTAAAATCACAAATAACAGTCATCATAGGGATCTCCACCACATGATTTCCAACCATTAAGTTGCAAAGG
Source organism: Erythroxylum incrassatum (assembly GCA_026546855.1). Classification (NCBI taxonomy): domain Eukaryota; kingdom Viridiplantae; phylum Streptophyta; class Magnoliopsida; order Malpighiales; family Erythroxylaceae; genus Erythroxylum; species Erythroxylum incrassatum. The sequence continues at coordinate 34,725,862 of JANVCL010000213.1, read as the reverse complement.
AGAATTTAAGCTATTAAACATCACGTTAAGAGCAGAAACTGCAACACAAAACACACAAAAAATCAGAATCTAGAGATGCAATGTTCTTTTTCCATGGTTATTAGAATCCTGAGAAGATGAAACACATTTTCCTCTTCATCAAATCTCCAATCCACCTATCTAAAGGAAAGGAAATTCAAGTCAATCCTATATGTTCAAAGGCGTACCAACAAATTCCTTACATTGACATCAGCTGAAATAACCTATATTTTTCTACAAATCACCACATACGACATCACAATTCCTTAACTGGGTAGGTTTTCTTACATAATGAAAAGACAACCCAATTTGTAGTTGTAAATAGGTCTTCTTTCTTATTCAACTCAATTGTCGAAAATGAGAACCTCAATTTCTCATTCCATACCTTCTTAACAACCAACATACAATTATTATAATCTCTTGCACTCAACCCTAAGCCATATTAACTCTAAAAACGAAGATTGTTAAACTCACACGAACAAAGACATAACCAATAAAGGACATCTAACTTAACACTCTTAAGAAAAGATCTAATATAATATCAAACTTTGACACACCAACATTCTCTCGAGTAATTACAATGCAATATGACCTAGACAAAATAGAAAGAAGGAAGATCATCTAAGCAATAAAATGGTAATACCTGAATAGTTAATGAAAAACTGAAAGTGGGTATAAACCAAAAATGGATTTTGAAGCAATAGTAGGGCAGTGAGAAGAACCCACTTTCTTTCTATCCAAACAACTAACTGGTCGTCATTACTTAGGGAAGGAATTAAAAAAGAACCCACCAAATTAACAGAGATAAGACATGAAAGGACTGAGTGAAAATGAATAATTTTCGTTAAAAAGTCTGAACCTTTTACCTTCTCACTTCATATCTGTGTTGTTTATTACAATTGGCAGATGACTAATGATGTATAAGTGAGCACCACAATTTACAAATTAAAATTAAACAATTCAAATTTTGTGGAATTATATGAATCAAATTACCTAAACTATACGGTAAATGGATACCTGAAAATGCAACGAAGATGATGTATTAGCGAGAGGTTGGAACATGAGGATGAGGCTGTAGCACGAAGATTGGAAGGCGACAGTTGGAACATGACGAAGATGCTAAAAATGGGAGGGGAGCTAGAAATGCAAGGAGGATACTAGAAACGACTCAAAACTTGAGAAAGGAGGATGGTGGAGGATGTTAGAAACAAGAGAGAGCAGGATGGTGGTGGAGGCTGGAAACGCAAGAGAGCAGAACTCTATAGATGTAACATCCCGGTACCAGTGGGGAGGGTAAAATAGAAAATATGGGTGTTTAATGAGAGATGAGAAATGCATTTGCATGTCTATGCATTATGTGACATACATATATTGTGAACACTGAATTTATTGAACATGAAATTTTGGTACATGCATTCATTGACATTCCCGGTATATTTGGTCATTAATGTGATTGTTTTGAGAAGTATGGGTTATTGATCTT
>JANVCL010000213.1:34698540-34724261 GCA_026546855.1 Erythroxylum incrassatum | reverse complement strand
ACGAGCGCTGAGCAGACGAGCGCTGAGCGAACGAACGCTGAAGGGAAGAGCACTGAGGGGACGAGCGCTGAGCGGAAGAGCGCTAAGTCGACGAGCACTGAAGGGAAGAGCGCTGAGCGAAAGAGCCCTTGTTGACCCGATCCCTAACTTCTAAAATTCATAACTTTTGACTCAGAACTCCAAATTTTACAAACTTGGTATCAATTTAAAGATAAAAGAACGCTCTACAATTTTCATGATGGATTTTAGAAACCAGATCGACCTCTAAAGGGGTCAAAAAGTTCACACAAAATGACTGTTCGTCAACTTCATCCTAAACAACATCAGAATTTCTAAACATCATAACTTTTCACTCAAGTTTATCATTAGAAAGATCACAGAAAGTTCTACAAGTTTCATGAAGGACTCATAAACAAATTCCAACTCTAACGGAGTCAAAATTCACTTCAAAATATCTGTCCTGCAAAAGTCATCCTAAACAAAAACACATCTTCTAAAACTCATAACTTCCTATTCCATTGCCCAAAAATTCCAAGCTTTAGATCAATCAAAAGATTAGAACACATTCTACAACTTTCATGAAGACCAATTAAAAAAAATCAACCCAATTAACCCCAGAAAAATTCCCAAAGTTTCAGATCACACAATTCTCGGCTACTATTCAACCTGCACATATTGCCCACTTTCAAGGCAAAATTCAGAACCCTTTAAGTCAAAATTAGACAGCACTTCCTTCAGAAGAATTCTAGCCACACTTCTCAAGTTTAATTCAAGCCAAATCTCATCTCAATTGCATAACCACATAAATAGTTGCGGCAAAAAAATTAAAACATATACAAGTCAAATTTTCCAGATTTTCAACCTCCTCAAATTCTATCACTTCCATACCAATTCTACACCAATTAGCACTCAATTTATTCAATATATCAACCACAATCAAAGCAAGAACTCCACTTGAACATTTATTCACAAATTGGCAGGAACATACACTCCATCATCCCTCATTTTCCTACAATTTTCTAAACATGATTTCACTTCCAAAACATTCAAAACCATCTCTAAATTACACTTATCACATTCATCATGTTCTACATCATTAATCATCAATAAAGGCAAGAAAATCACACACCCATATACCCATCCTCATATCATGAACATGTAACTCTTAAATGTCATTAAATATGCTCCATTCATCAAAGCCATGAAGAGGAATAGGTTACTTACTTGATTTAGCTTCAATGTCTTCAAATCACCATGAAACCCTAACACTCCAACATACACGATCATAACACATTGAGGTGGAGTAGGTTAGGTTTATTTAGAAACAAGAAGAAGATCGCAAGATATTTAAGATCGCAAGATATTTGGGGATTTATGGCTTTTGTTTAAAAAAAACTGTATTTCACTAATTCAAGCCACCAAGGGTAAATTTGTCCCAAAATATTCAATTTGATATTTTGAATGGGAATAAAAAATACAGGGATTAAAGTGAACGAATTAAAAATATAGGGGCTAAGATGAATAATCAAGTATATCACAGGGGCTCTTTTATGTGATTTGCCAAAATAAAATCATATGATAAATGCTTCTTTTCTTGCAGAAACCTTCCTTATGAACTTGATTTATTAGAAATGACTCGACAATATAACATTTATCATATGATTTTATTTCCTTTTATTGCTAATCGGTTAATTCTTCAAAGGAAATAAAATCATACGATAAATGTTTCTTTTCTTGCAGAAACTTTCTTTATGAACTTACCTGATTTATTAGAAATGATTCCACAATATCTAGAAGGATCCTACAAATTACAATCAGCTCCATGATATGATCATTTGTCTTAACATCTGGATACTGGAATATTTTATCAAATATGGTATTGAAGATTCAAAGTCAATTCAAGATATAAGAGAAGCAAAGACTAGTTGAAGAAGATGTTTACTTAAGGAAGAGTCACTGCTTTTGCGAAAACATATCAGATTCTTGAATTACATCAACAACATTAATACTCTTGAAAGTGATATCGTTATCAAATCTCTTGTGCTTTAGAAAGTGAAAATTCTTCTCGAGAGAAATCATTGAAGCTCGTATCGAGCAAACTTCATTTGTTAAGAGCTTGTAAAGACTAGCTAAATACTACTAGTTTGGAAGGTTAAATAACCTTGAAAAATATGTACTCGTGAGCTTGTAGAGGCTTGATAAATATTACTAGTGTGGAAGGTTAGAGAAACTTAAAAAATATGTACTCGTGAGCTTGAAGAGACTCGATAACTTACTACTTGGATTTTCATAGTGAAACACTCAAGTTGGATACTTGGGGACTAGACGTAGGTTTAGGTTGTAAGCTGAATTAGTATAAATCGACCGCGTCTTTCTCTCTCTTTTCTTATCTCTTATAATTTCACATGATAATAGCCTCCTTCTGTTAGCAACTTGTAAGAGGTTCTTTTCTTTTATAATAGCCTCCTTCTGTTTTCAACTTTTATAATAGCCTTCTTCTGTTTTCAACTTGTAAGAGGTTCTTTTCTTTTTAATAGACACTTTCTGTTTTAAATTGTCTTAATTGGATTTATCCTTTAGCAGGCTCTTGTCGTTTAACAGGCTTCTATTATTTAATAGGCTCCTATTGCTTAAACAGGGTCTTATCTCATAACAGGCTCTTATTATTGTTTTAAACTTCGATAGGTCATTGTCGTTTTATTCAAGTTAAAAGTATGTCTTGTTTGCATTTGCTTTATCAATTGGAATCAGAGCAAGGTTTCACGTTTTTATGTTTTATAGCACTTGATATATCATGAAAAACAACTTGAGAAGCCTTGAAAGGCAATCAGTATCAAAGCCTCCTTACTTCAATAGAAATAATTACTTATACTGGAAAGAGAGAGACTCAATTGATAGTTAATAGTGGGTATTTGAGACACATGACAGAATATTTGAAGATTTTTATGACAAAAATAGTTTCAAAGATGGAGATCATCCAGATTACGTGATTAATTTAACTAAAACTCTATATGGTCTAAAGCAGGCTCCCCGAGCATGGTATAAAAGGTTAAGTAATTTTCGGCTTGAGAATAACTTTGAAAGAGGAAAGCATTAATGCAGGGGGAGAGGTAAGAGTTAAGATGAAGATATATTTTTGCTTGGTTTATTCTTACATACTTGTAATATTTTGTGGTTGTTTAGTTCTTTTCCCTCTATTTTTTATATGACAAGTGGGGAGAATTAAAGTGACGATATCTTTTACTAAAAGTTGATGATATTTACTTGCATGATTTGTGAGCATGAAATGGGATATATGTTACTAACTGAATTTGTGAAGTTTAAATATGTGATTTGTTAATGATAGACTCTTTACTAAGAAAGAAAAGACTCCTTCTATTCAGTAAGAACTTATAAAGCTGATAGGTATATCTCGGAATCTTGTTTGAATTTTAAAAATATATTTATTATTGGTTGTCATAATAAAAAACGAGAGATTGTTAGTTCAAGGCTTAATGATTTTGATGATGACCTTTCAAATTGGATTTATTTCCTTTTATTGCTAACGAGTTAATTCTCCAAATGAAATAAAATCATGTGATAAATGATTCCTTTCTTGCAGAAACTTTCTTTATGACCTGATTTATTAGAAATAATTCCACAATATCTAGAAGGATCTTACAAATCACAATCAGCTCCGTGATATGATCATTTATCTTAACATTTGGATACTAGAAGATTTTATCAAATATGGTATTGAAGATTCAAAGTCAAATCAAGATATAAGAGAAGCAACAACTAGTTAAAGAAGATGTCTACTTAAAGAAGAGCCACTGCTTTTGTGAAAACATATCAGATTCTTGAATTGCATCAACAACATCAATACTCTTGAAAGTGATATCATTATCAAATCTTTTGTGCTTTAGAAAGTGAAAATTCTTCTTGAGAGAAATCATTGAAGCTCATATTGAGCAAACTTCATTTGCTGAGAGCTTGTAAAGGCTAGCTAAATATTACTAGTTTGGAAGGTTGAAGAACCTTGAAAAATATGTACTCGTGAGCTTATAGAGGCTTGATAAATACTACTAGTGTGGAAGGTTGGAGAACCTTGAAAAATATGTACTCGTGAGCTTGAAGAGGCTTGTCAAATTACTACTTGAATTTTTATAGTGAAACACTCAAGTTGGGTACTTGGAGATTGGATGTAGGCTTAGGTTGTAAGCCAAACCAATATAAATCTACTGCGTCCTTCTCTCTCTTCTCTTATCTCTTATATTTTCACATTATATTATGTGTGTGTTTATTTCAGCAAGAGGCTCCTTCACTTTTATAATAAGCTCTTTCTGTTTTCAACTTGTAAAAGGTTATTTTCTTTTTAACAGGCACCTTCTGCTTTAAATTGTCTTAACTAGATTTATCCTTTAACATACTCTTGTCGTTTAACAAACGTCTATCACTTAGCACACTCCTATTGCCTAACATGGTTCTATTGCATAACAAGCTCCTTTTGCTTTACAGGTTCATATTGTTGTTTTAAACATTGACAGGCCCTTGTCATTTTATTTGAATTAAAAGTATCTATTGCGTGTGTTTGCTTTATCAAGTTACGGTTAGTAACACAATGTTACATGATAGCCGCTCAGTATTTTCATAAAGTGAAGTCATTATTCCATGATATTTCTGAGTTGGATCCTTAAGCACCAATCGGATCAGAAACCAAGATGAAAAAAATAATTATCCATGGTTTGAGACCTGAATACAGAAGCTTTATTTTTGTAGTACAAGGATGGTAAAGTCATCCATCACTTATTGAGTTTGAAAATTTGCTTGTTGGACAAGAAGCATTGGCTAAGCAAATGGGAGGAGCTTCATTGAAGAGTTAAGAGGAAGCACTCTACGTCAGTAAAGGCAAGTTGAATTCCAATCAGCATAGCAATAGAATGGTGACGAGGCAACAAGTCATTAAGGCAAAAAGGAGTAATCTTGCAGGGGGAGGTTCATAGAACCATGGCAATAGTAGGAAATTTTAAGGGAAGTGTTATAATTGCAACAAGAAAGGTCATATGGCAAAAGATTATTAGTCAAAGAAGAACAACGTGGAGAGTAATGTTGCCACTTCCAAAAGCAAGGACGAATGGGGCATTGAAGCACTTTTTGCTATAGAAGAGGAGTTAGCTCTTATGGCAACAATATCTGAACCTTTTGATTTTCAGAAAAAATTGGATTGTTAACTTGGGTTGCTCAAATCATATGACTGGTGATAAAAGGAAGCTGTAGGGTCTATCAGAATATACAGGCAGTCATGTGGTAGTGACAACAAACAATTCAAAATTACTAATAGCTCATATTGGTAATACGGTAATATGTCCCCAGTGTAGTGCTAATGAGGTGCCACTTCACAATGTCTATCATGTCTTAGGTATGAAGAAAAATATCATTTTAGTGGCACAATTAACATCTTCAAGCCATTTCGTTTTGTTTGGTCTAAGATATGTGAAGACATATCATGACCTTGAGGTTAAAGAAGAAACAATGATGAAGGGACATAGCAAGATTCAATTTATGCTATGTTTTCGGAAGTTGCATATGTAGATAAGACAAGAAAGAACAAGACAACATATATTTGGCATATGAGGTTAAGTCAAACTAGCTATTTTAAGTTAGATGTGATGATGACGAAGTCGATGGTAAAAGGACTTCCCTAACTATAAGTAAATACAAACACTATATGTGCAAGCTGCCAGTTTGGAAAAGCACATCAATTACCATATGCGGAGTCCAAATTTAAAGCAAAGGAGCCACTAAAGTTAATTCACTATGATGTGTTTGGACATGTTAAACAAGCTTCCATTGGTGGAATGAAGTATATGGTGACATTTATTGATGAATTTTCTAGTTATGTGTGGGTGTGCTTCATGAAGGAAAAATCTAAAACTTTTTCAAAATTTAAAGAGTTCAAGGAATCAACTGAAGCAGAGGTTAGTAAGATAATCAAATGTTTATGCACTGACAACGGCTGAGAGTATACCTTAAATAACTTTTCAAGATTACTTCCCGAGTGTCGAATACAACATTAGTTTACATTTGCCAACACTCTGTATAAAAATGGTGTAGCAGAAAGGAAGAACTCGAATGATGTCAAAGTATGCTTTATGCGAAAAATGTTATGAGATGTTTTTGGGTGGAAGCAATGAAGATTGCTACCACTGTGATTGATAGACTTCCTGTTATTTTTTCTTTCACCTTTTGAGAAATTATGGAGCATGAAACCTACTGTTAGTTATTTTCAATTTTTTGGATATGTATGTTATGTGTTTATTCCTAACCAATTACGTAACAAGATGGACAAGAATGTTGCTAGGTGTATCTTTATAAGATACAACAATCAAAGAAAAGAGTGGAAGTGTTGTGATCTTACGACTGGGAAGTGCTACATATCCATAAATGTGGTATTTGATGAAGTGTCTTCATGGTGGTCTTTAGAGAATGCATTACTACTAGGCTCAAATGATTTTACAGAAGCAGTGAAATCCTCTCAAGTTCTGTTCAATCTAGGAAAAACAGAAGATACAGAAAATGGAGACAATATTGGAGATTATGTAACTGAAAGCCTTTGGCAAATTGGTGTGTATCAGCGACCACGCAAAGAAGGTGATACTAATGAAGCCAAAGCACTCAATACACTCTGAAGATCAATAAGAACAAGAAAGCCAAATTTTAAGTATGCCAATGCTGCTATTGTAGAAAAAGAAGATGCATGGGATTCAGGGAAAAAGTCCTGCAAGAAGAAATTGAAATGAAGCATATTGACACGAGGATCCAAGTTATGGACTTGTTCACAAAAGGCTTAATTAGCATTAAGTTAGAAAGCTTCTATTGTCAGCTTGGCATGGTGAAAAGAGTGGAAGCTGATGTTGAGGAAGAGCGTTAGAATTACCAACATTAGTTGAGATATTAATTGATTGAGTATACTACTAGTTTGTTTAGTAATTCGTATTTTTTCGGAAGTAGTTGAGTTTTTTTGGGTTGTTACTAATCACTAAGAAGTAGTTGAGTTTGTTTAGTTGTTCTTAAATATTAGAAAGTAGTTGAGTTTGTTCCAATAATTAAGGAAGCAATCTTTTCCTATATGCCCATATAAAGGCCATTGTTTGCACTAAATAATAACGATTTCCATTGTTATACATGTTTGCTGTCATCATGTACAACCATACTGATACCTATATTCATAAAAAAGAGAGAGAATTAAGTCACCTAAATGTTAAAAATCGGAATAATCCAAACTAGTCAAAGTCTATATTCTTCTCTGGTTTTATTAGTTAAAAAAAGACGACAACTAAACCTTTTTTTATAGATTATCGAGCCTTGAAGGTTGTAACTATCAAAGATAGGTTTTTGATGCCTACCATTAATAAACTCTTAGACGAGTTGAATGGAGCTTAATGGTTCTTCAAACTGGACCTGTGTCAAGGATATCACCAGATTCGCATAAGAAAGGAAGACATACCATAAATGATGTTCAAAATACATTTCAGACACTTTGAGTTTTGTGTCATGCTAAAGAGTTTAGTTTTCAACAGAGACCCCCATCTTTGTTAGCCAATTTTGGAGAGAACTCCTTAAGATGAATGACACTCGCCTATATATGAGCACGATATACAACCCTCAGACCCATAAGCAAATGAAGGTAGTTAACCGCACCTTGGAACAATACCTACGAGCATTTGTTCATAACAAACCTCAACAGTGGCATAAATTTCTTGCATTTGCTGAGTATTCCTATAGCACTGCCATGCATTCAACAACATAAATTTCCCCATTAGAGGCTACTTAGGGCAAGCCCCCGCCAACAACCCCATAATATGTCCTAGGAACCCCATAATATTTAAGCTTTCATGTCAATGTAAATAGAACCAATCAATAAAATTACCTCTTGCATTATCTCTTTTCTATTCTACTTTATTTTAGTCAGTTTCTCATTCTAAAATTTCATCATAGTACCAGAGCTTTAGATCCTTGAGAGACCTATGAGTGATTAGTGTTTTGTAAGTTCAAGAGAAAAGAAGGGCAATGAGAAATCAAGAAAATGAAAAGATGGTGGAAGGAGTCTATCAAGTGAAGGTTGAAGTGGCGGCTGAAGAATCTTTTTTGAATTAGTTGAGAGAAAGTGCTGAACAACGGTAAGATGATGAGAAAGTGCACCATACAAATTTGAAGAAGATGATGAGAAAGTGCATCATACAAATTTGATGACGGTGGTGAGAAAGTACATCATACAAATTTGATGATGGTGGTAAGAACTGCACCAAGATGTGTTTGGAGAGACGTGCTTCAATAATTGCATGTTGACGAGAAGGGCATCAACGTGAAATTTGTTAAGAGAAGTGCTTCACATAATTATTGCAGGTTGATGAGAAGCGCATCAATGGGAATTTGTTGAAGAGAAGTGCTTCACATAATATTTTGAAGATTAGGAAACATGTGCTTCATCCAAAAAATTTAAATTAAGAAGGAATGTTGGGAATTAATTCAAATTTTAGAGTTGTTTAAATTTGTTAGAATATGTGACTTTGAAACAGTCAAATATTTTATCAGAATATTTTATTTAAGTTTAGATTTTATTTTATGCTGATTTAGATTAGATATTATCTTATTTTTAAATTTTAGTTAGAAAAAAACTGTATAAATAGACAAGCTTCTATTCAATAAAATTTGAGAAACTTCTCCATATATCTCTCTTCTACATAAAAAAACCAACAAAATTCCTTTAGAATAAATCTTAGATTATCTTAGAATAAGTCTTAGATTATCTTTAATCTTATCTTATAAGCTAGATTTGGTGGCTGAAAAATCTATTTTAGTTATTTGTATTTTATCTATATAAGACAACCAAGCTTAACAATAAAAATATGAGAGTGTTACGTATTGTTTAACCTTTATCTTACCCCATATTATTCATCTTCTTTTCTTTAAAATCCCAACAAAACCTACATTATCAACATCTAAACATTGAAAATTGTCAATTTTATGTTTTGATTTTAGGTGTATGTTCCAGGAAAGGATTTTAAAAGTTGAACCTAATTGGTCAATCCTAACTAGATAAGTAAGAATCGGTCATCTATTTTAATTTATATCTGTTATAAATAAAAATTAGTCGGCCAATTTTTGTTAAACCGTAAGAACATAAGAACTGTAAGTAATCTTCTTCTTCAGTTATGTCTTTTTCAAATTTTTAGTAACCGTCCCCTATTAAACTTCAACCCTTTTAAAGATTCTTCAATCTTAGAAAAATTCTTAATATCCATTGCGGGTTAAACTTCAAGTTTTTCAATAACTCTTTAGCTTTGTTTAATTTGTTCTATTGGTTTAGTATTTGAATTAGTTTTCTTTAACAATTTCAATTCCATTTCAACCTCTTTTCTTTTATGTTTGTTCCATATATTGTTTTGATTCCTTGTGCCTAACTTATTTGTTGTTGTTTCTTTTACTAGTTGTGATGATTGAAGTCAAATTCTAGACCAACAAATAGAGAAGATGCAAGGATTAAAGGTACTTTGTTTTAAGACTTTCACCTTCACTCTTTCTGTTTTCATCTTTCCTTTTTAGTTTGCTATTTTAGCATTATGTGACTTATCTTCGTGCTGGTTTGTGAATCTAATTCAAAGATGATGAGTTTAATGAGTTTTGATTGAAATTTTTTGGTTAAGAATTTGTTATCTTTGGCTCCTCTTGCTCAGTTTAGTTATAGTTATGGTTGGGATGCTATGATCGTTGATATGTACTCTCGAAAGGTTTTGCAATGTCAAGATTTGAGTGAACTTGAGAGATAAAGGAATTTTGTTCCTAGATTTGCTTGCTTTTAGCATTATAAAATTAGGAGGTGAACATCTTGTTGATGACAAATTGTGTAAATGAGTACGAAACTTTGATATTAATAGGTCTTGATCGTTAGGAAGGTTGGAGTAGTGAAGCGTAATATGATATTTACTTTTTTTATGGTCCATTTGATTGTATCTTTGAACGATGAATTAGTTGAATTTTGGGTAAAGAAGATCCAAACCCACATCTAAATGCAATCGCCAACACCAAGTCCATAGTTTTGGATAGCTAAGGGAACACTTTACATTTAGGCCTCCCCTACAAAAACAAAAAACTTATTCTAATATTTTATCTAGTGTTAGCTTAAATAATAAATAAAAACAAATAAAATTTATGGAAGTAATTTATAACCACCACCAACTTTCCTATTACCACATGAATATTGTTAACTACACTAGTATGCCAAATACTATGTATTTATTAGGACAAGTATTTTCAATAAATATTACTTTCTTAGAATTTTCAAATCTTATAATGGTATACAACACTTAAAAAATTAATTTTTTAATTTTCAGATTGAAAATATAATGAAGAATATAGAATCATCAAAACAGATTTGATGAATTTAACATCCTCTACTTGTGTAAGTGTGATCTATCATGAATTCTTCTTCCTTACATCTGATAGAAATATTCAATATAATTGTATATTTTTTGGTAGAATGTTTAAAAGGGAAGGCATTAATGTAATGAAAGAACATCTTGCTAATGTTAAGCATAATATTACTTTTTGTACAAACATACCATTTGATGTTGCGAAAGGATTGAAAATTATATATAGCAACAAGCGTAAAAGAAACAGGAAAATAAAAGACTCATAATATATCTTTTGGAGATGATGAAGTTCAATAAGTATTAGATAAAGGAAAAATGAAAATTGTTATGGACATAGATTCTTATTTTCCTCCAAAAACTATTCTTAGTTCTCAACCTAGTATAAAAAGTGCTTTGGTTGATAAGGATGTTATATTACAACGTAAATGAGTATCGGTTAGATGATTCTATCATTCATGTATTCCTTTCGATGCTTTTAATTCACCTGATTTTCAATAAGCAATAGATGATACAACAACCAGAATCAAGGATTTAAGGCACCTTATTATTATGAGATTCGTGTGCCTTTATTTTAAGATTTTAAAAAAGAATGTTAGTTGATTAAGGATACATATAAGTCCAGTGGAAATCAATATGATATACTATAATGATAGATACGTGGATTGATCAAAGATACAAAGCCTTGATTATTTTCTTGGTTTAATACAATATTTGAACAACTTTTATCAAGTCTATTGATTCTTTTGGTATGGTAAAAAATAATCATATTTTATTTTAGTTATTTTCTAAAATTGTCAAGTGGGTTGGACCAAGAAATATTGTACATTTTATTATAGATAGTGCAGTTAATTATATATCAGCTGAGTACTTGTTACAATCAAAGTATGAGCATATTTATTAATCTTTATGTGTTGTTTATTATGTAAAACTCATTTTAAAAGATATTGGTGGTATAAACCATATTTCTAGTCTTGTTTCACGTGCATCTAAAATCATATTACAACTTTGTCTTGGTTAACAAGCAAGAAGATTAGGTTGAGATTGTGCATCATGCTGCTACTAGGTTTGCAATTACATTTATTACTTTGAAAATAATTTAGTGATAGGAAAACATTTTTCATGGTATAAGTTATCAAAGAATGTAAAAAGAAAAGAAGTCTATACTATTATTCTAGATAATAAACTTTGGAATGCCTGTTTGAATGTTATGAAGATTGTGGCTTCACTTATAAGGTTTTTGAGGACTGTTGACTCAAAAGAGAAGATATGATAGTATATAGAGCTTACAAAATAATTATAAGTCTTTTTAAAAGGAAGAAAATTGTACAAGCCTTATACATATATTATTGACTAACAATAAGATAAACATCTTACTTAGAGGATCTACTTAACAACTTATTTTCTCAACTCTTATTACTTATATAGTTGAGACACATGTACAAATGATATTATGAGATACCTCTTTGATGCTATTAAATGCAAATGTATTTTCTCAATTGAAGAGCAATCAAATATGATAAATGAAATTAAACTGTAACGTGAAGTTTTATGAAGTTTTGCTAATTCATCTGCAAAGAGAGAATTTAAAAATACAGCACGATAAGTTTCATACTTTTAGTTTATTCTTTACTTATTAATAACATTTTTTAATTAACTTGAATATAATGAATATGAAAAGGCGATTTATGAAAAAAAGTATATTTTTTTCAATGAATTAAGAATATCTACTGACGGTAAGTTGATATCTTATTTTGATTATATTCAATATTAAAAGTATAATGTATTACAAATTTACAATAGAAAATATTTTCATACATTACTAATTTATAATTTATTTGAATGCAGTAGAATATGTTGATATGGATACTTTTATTCATACATTGCTAATTTGTAATTTATTTGAATGTAGGAGAAGATGTTCACACATATACTTTTAATGAAAGCCAGGTTTATAAGTCATTGAATAATGTTAAAGTTTTTGAAAATGATGAAATACAATCTCTTTTAAAAACACAATTTTAATTTTTATTATTATTCTAAATTTTATGTTACATTCATTATAATTTGAATTATTAGTCTATTATATATTAATATATATTGGTGTATTTTTTATTTCAATAAAGCATTTTTTTAAAATAATTTTTTAACTTTTTATTTATTATAGACTAATTTAATACTAATTAAATCTATCTTTTTTAATCTAAAATTTAAAACATTAAATTTAGGAGAAAGCACATGGCTGCCACGTGAAAGAAGCCAATAAACCAAGTTCCCGACTTTCCATTTCCATTAATTACTTTTTTTTTGGTCTACTTGCCACGACGGGTCGTCTTCACTGCCAACTCACCTGTCTCTATTTTATTTTTACTCTACACAAACTTCCCTAAAATTGTATTTTGGCGTGAGCACTTAGCGCCAACAAAGCCCAAAATTGAGTTCCAAAGCTTCCTTCCCTCGCACTCTTCCTCCCTTCAATTCATTTCCGCAAAAGCCCCTAACTCTGTAGTCTATACTCACACATACGATGGTCATTCCATTGAGATTCCATATCTGCCCTTCTGGTTCATTCTCCTCCAAGCTTCTTTCCAAAAATTCGAATTCTCCGCTCCCTCCTCCTCTCAAAAAACTCCCATTCCTCTGTTCTATATAACAACAGGTTCCGAATCAACATGCTTCACTCACTATATCAATCAATCAATCATTAACCTTGACTATCAATCAAATCAAACAAAATGCCTGCATTCCCAGAAGAGCCGCTTCTAGCTCCCAACCCTGACAGATTCTGCATGTTCCCAATCCAATTCCCTGAAATATGGGAAATGTACAAGAAGGCCGAAGCCTCCTTCTGGACCGCTGAGGAGGTCGACCTCTCTCAGGACGTCCGTCACTGGGACTCCCTCACCCCCGACGAGAAGCACTTCATCTCCCACGTTCTCGCCTTCTTCGCCGCCTCTGACGGCATCGTCCTCGAGAACCTCGCCGGTCGCTTCATGAAGGAGGTCCAGGTTGCCGAAGCCCGCGCTTTCTACGGCTTTCAGATTGCCATCGAGAACATTCACTCCGAGATGTACAGCCTCCTTCTGGAAACCTACATCAAGGACTCTGTAGAGAAGAATCGGTTGTTTCACGCCATCGAGACCGTTCCTTGCGTGGCGAAGAAGGCCGAGTGGGCTTTGAAATGGATCGACAGCTCAGAGACCTTCGCGGAGAGGCTCGTGGCGTTTGCGTGCGTGGAGGGGATTTTCTTCTCCGGAAGCTTCTGCGCTATATTTTGGCTAAAAAAGCGCGGGTTAATGCCTGGTCTGACCTTCTCGAACGAGCTGATCTCGCGAGACGAGGGCTTGCACTGCGATTTCGCGTGTTTGCTGTACGCACTCTTGAAGAAGAAGTTGAGCGAGGAGAGGGTAAGTGGGATAGTGAAGGAGGCGGTAGAGATAGAGAGGGAGTTTGTGTGTGACGCGCTACCCTGCGCGTTGGTGGGGATGAACGGAGAGCTGATGAGTCAGTACATAGAGTTTGTGGTTGATAGGCTACTGGGAGCGCTAGGGTACGGGAAGGTGTACGGAGTGAGCAATCCGTTTGATTGGATGGAGTTGATATCATTGCAAGGGAAGACCAATTTTTTTGAGAAGAGGGTGGGGGAGTATCAGAAGGCTTCTGTTATGTCTAGTCTCAATGGGAATGGTGCGGCTGCCACTCACGTGTTCAAGATGGATGAGGATTTTTAGTTCTCTCTGTCATTTGTGTTTTAGTTTTTAGCTTTGACCCAAGTTAAGCTTCTGTGTTGTTCTTACTTAAATTAAAATTGATTGTTATCCACTCTTTTTTCCTTTTTCAAATTCAAATATAAAATATAAATAAAAATGCAATGTTCCGTGTAAAATATAAATGCAAAAGAAATGGAGTGAAATCCAACAAAGAAAGCCGGAAATGGCAACGCTGCAAAGCAAAGGAATGCTAAGTAGAGGACAATTGCTCTTTCTTTTCAATCGCTTCGCCCAACTCACTTCTCAGCCTGGTTGGTACCCATCTTGATCTCATCCCCTCCATGTTCGGTTTCCTTTCTTTTACTTGAAATAAATAAACTTTACTGTCAGATGTCAAGAAAAGGATTGCCGATGCCCTAGAGGACAAACAGGTTGTTGGATTTCTCTAGTTAATTCCAAATCAATTCTTCAATTCTGCTCACGTTCGTCTGTTGCTTTTGTGCAGGAAGCGGTTGCTGTTACCACCGCCATTCAAGAAGCCATTTTTCTGGAGATGGCGGTTGGTGAGAATTGCTTGCTTTGTTTACCTCTGTTCATGCTTGTAAATGCAGCATTCTCTTCGCTGTAACCCTATTTTCCGCTAAAATGTCCAAACTTTAGACAGACCACTATGGTCTAATTGCTCGCTAAAATTTAATTGGGCAAAGCAATCTCATTGTGGCTGTATCTTATGAGCTGGTCATGTATCTATAATCATGGAAACTGTTTATGTTTCCGCAGATCCAAGGTTTGGAATTTCTTGTCTGGCCAAAGTCAACATGGTCTTTGAGAATGATCGTGATCTCATGATACGCTTCTACAAGTTTGTTGCCAAGTAATCTTTCTTCTTCTGTATGGATATGTGAGACCTTTCACATGCTATTATTTATGCAAATTTATATTACTTTTTGTTATTCCCTGGCTCTTAACCAATTTTCAAGTGATATTCCCATTATTATAACTCTTCTGGTCATCTAAAGATGTGTTCAATGTCCCTAATTTAAAGATGTGTTCCATACTGGCTTCTTGTTATTTGAAGGTCACGACTTTTGACAGACAATCTGAGATAGTAAAGATATTTGAGCATTTTCTCATATTTGTAGTAACTAGGGCATTGATAATGCACTATTCTTCCTTTTAGACATCATAGGACTCGCCTGTTCTTTCTGATCATATGAAACTCTACAAATGGAGGATGTCGTTACTTCCAATTTCAATCTTGTTCTGTGCACTAACAAAATTTGTTTGGTGAGTTGAAATTCTGCTCTTCTGCTGCCTCTTGCCTGAGTGGGATATTTCCCTCTACATGTGTAGTCGGTGCTTTTGCCTGTCCATAACTTGTATCTAGGCAGCTCGAGAACACGCATGTACTGTGTTCCATATTGCAGACCTTTACTTGCTTTAGTGAGTTCCATTTGCCTGGCCACTCTTTTATTTTTTCCCCATTCGGATTGTGTCATTGGTGGTGGATATGATGCAAAATGCCAGCGAAGAGATGGTAGTTGATGAGGCTCAGCTTGGACAAGAAGGGTTTGCTGAAAAAATGCATAATCAACAAAAACTACAGGAACAGGTACAATCTACGCAAATATTTTCTGCTGTTCTCAAGATAAATATTGTTAAACAAAACATGAAACTTTGTTTTTCAGCAACTTGAGATGCTTAAGCATATGCGCAAATTTCACCTGGATGACCAATCTGCAGTTCTTGAGAAGGTATATGCTGTCCCTATTTCTTTCGCTGCCGTCTTTGGTATTTACTTGAAAGATATATAAGTGGACTTAGGACTCTCAGGGCTGTGATGGTTTTAGTAATGGATCCAATTGCCACTAGCCTTTGCAACAAGCAAATTTCTGAACCTCGTTATGGCTTTTGTGTTCTTCAGCTGCACCAGCAGTTGGAAAATACCAATTTTGAAGGTGAGGCATCCGTGTTATCCTCAGAACAGATTCAAGAAATTGTCCGGAGGAGGGTTTCGCCTTTATTTATGCCAAAGTAGCATAGTACTCGATAATGATCTCCTTAGTTTTCATTTTTGTCCTGTACGTTCGTCAGACAAGTTCTCTGGATTTGATTAGTTTTCATTTTTGTTCTGTACGTTCTTCAGACAAGTTCTCTGGTTTTGATAATACTCCGTAGTCATTGTATAAGCAGAGACTGCAGCGTTTTATTATGAAGTTTTTTACTTCAGGGATAATCCTGTTGCTACTATGCAGAAGCATTATGAGTTCTAAAAGAAAAGAAACTTGCTTGACATTGTGGTGGCTTTTCTTAGCCATGCTCTAGCTCAACTCAGTCCCATGTCTGTCAAAGCCACCTTTGTGGTTAATGTAGGTCTGCGGACGGGGAAACGGGACTTCAGTACTTGAAGAGTTTGAAGTGTACGATGGGGTGTTTTTTACCAGCAACCAGACTAATGTCTTTCCCCTGTGACAAATGCCTTAATTTATTGTAACCTTGAGAAGTGAGGCAACAAAACTTAGCATGTGTAATCTAAGCAAAATGCTCATTTAAAATTTAAAATTTCACAATCATACACAAAATCTTTTTCAACTTTTTATTAGTTTTCCTCAAATGTTAACTATCGTTTTATATTTTCTTCTTCTTCACTATCGACCAGTTAGCAGTGTTTTCTTCTTCATTTTAGTCACATGTGTTGGTTCACTGCTAGATCCAATTTATAAGTAAGGACAAATTCTTAAAAAATTGGGGTGGGATCTCATCTTTTTCGCATTGGCATAATAACGAATATTTTCTATTTTATTTACCAAAAGTTGAAATCACTTAAAATTCTATAACACAATTAACAAATAAATATAATAAAATATGAATAATAATTTATACCTTATTTTAAAACTTAATCCTTATTTTATCATTTCTCTCAAACCTTTTTTAAAATTAGCTAATTTCATCAACTACAATTACTCAAGTGTCTGACCTCGATAATTATACAATATGTTGAGAAAATTTTATAACAATTTTAGAGAGGGTTAGATAAAGAGTGTTAGTGTTACTAAGGTTTTTCTTAGACATCGACTTATCAAAGTTGTGCTTACATCTTTGCTCAACAATCTCACTTAGGACTGTTTAAGCGAGACTCAACCTTCTTATGTGATCGTTGATCAACAAGTCTATATTCTCTAATGCCTTACAATCTTCGCAATGTTTAACTAAGCCTGACGTCAGGTAAAGCCAAAAAAGGCACCTGCCCAGGGTTCACTCCCATGAAGAACAAAATAGGCAACAAAAATGGTCCTTATTTTGCCTCTTTTTGATCTTTACGAGGGCCCACTCTTGACCCTTATCAAGAACAAAAGGAGACAAAATAAAGGTCTTTTTTTTAAATTTATCCATGGCTTATAAAATATCATGAATGACCTTATGCTTAACTCTCACACTCAAGTAATAATACTACAAAAGCATTAAATAATTGTACGAAACAATAAACACGCAAGAGCTAAAGTATAAACTAGCCTTTATTACTTTCTCAAAAGCTTATAAATGAATGCTCTCTTTTAATATATTCTCCTCCCTCTCATCTTTATTGAGGAGCAATATTCAAATAACTTATTTATAAGTACCTCTAGCTTTACAATTCAAAATCCTAATTGAACTAAACTAACTAGATCATCTATATCCTTATCATATTATATCACACTAACTAATTGGATGACACCACCATAATCTAAATAAGACTCTATCTGATATGATTTAGCTACATCACAACTAACAAGGTGAACTTCCTGTGGGTCATTCGGAAATAGGTTTGGTAATTGAGCCCAGGCCAGGCCCATTCAAAGGCTCGATGGGCAATGAAACGTCATTTTTGAAAAACTAAAATGTCGAGTAGGCCAAGTCGGGCCAACCTAGTGGAACCTCCGGCCTTGCTCGGACTCAAATTAGCATGCTCGACCCGACTCATTACTGTCCTTATTCGGAAACAACTTTTCTATTAATTAGGGGTAAGGTTGCGTACACTAGACCTACCCGAACTTTACATTTAGTGGGATTTTTTACTAGGTCCTTGTTGTTTTACAACTAGCAAGGTAAGCTATTGCATTTAGTTAGGAAAGATACAATCATATCTATGAACAATTCTACTATCTTTAGATGATCCTCCCATAGTCTTTATTTTTACAGTTGATTCATATTTTCTGTGATCTTATATGTCACATTATTCAAGATCTTCCCTTGATCTCTGTTCATTGTGAGTCATCCAAGTCCAAAACTTTTTCATAGCACACTGAGTTGGTCCAATACTTATCCATGTCAAGTCTATTAGTCATGGTCTGTTTCTTTGAGCACATGTTAATTCATTAGAGCTCTCACATGTTTTCCTCATGTGTGTGATTTAATTAACCTTCAACCTAAGGTCCTTCTCGAGTTTATTTTTTGTTCTCACATTTGAATTTTGCATTTCATCGAAGATTTCTGCCAATGTACACCAATGCAAGCCAACACTCATCTACTCTTAAGCCTCCATCGTTAATGCTTAATTTTTTTTACTTACTCATAAGTCTTTGCCTTGTTTTATCATCCCAAGTGTCAAATATTGGTCAAAGCTCACCAATGCATACACGATTATGCTATTAGGACTTATGGGTCTAATAAATCACCCCATCAGGAAAAATCGATGCCCTTTGTCGAAATAATTAGTGGGAACTCCTTTGAATGAGGTTCCCTCAAGGACTCCTTAGTTATTGACACATCTTTAATGTACCATTTCCCTCTTCGTTGAGTTTGCCCTTGATTTTGTTTAGATGCTCCTTTACAAGACCTATTGCACCCAACAAAGCATAATTATTGAGGTAGACTTCTTCCTTTAAGTCATCCTCTTCTTTTTCTTAATCCTTTGCAACTATAAAATTATTTGCTCCTCGCCCAACTTTTGTTTTAGGCATTCATGAGCAAAGTGTAGCCCTTTATAAATGAAACAAATGATATCTGTTTTTTTAATTTCTTAGACTTGTATTAAGAATATTCACATACCTTCTCTTTCCTTTCTTTAAGCCATTTCATGTCCTACCATTCTTCTTACCCTTGTTATTAATTTAAATTGGTGGTGACATTTGGAGATTCACCAAAGCATTTGTAGCCCCTAACTTGCTTGGAATGTCTTTCACGTTCTACCTCTAAATTTCATTTGTGCCCAACCTAGCAAATTGCTTATGAAGCTGAATAATTTGTCTTCCATAGACATGTTTAGCACATCCGATATCAAAGATGTGAATTTCTTCACATACTGTCATACCAAGCCATCTTGCTTTAAACACTTTAAGGCTTCTCTTGCAAGCCATGAAATGTTGTTGGGGAGGAACTAGTCCGTTAGCTCCTTCTTCATCTTCTCCCAAGTGTCAATAGGAGGTTTACTTGCACTGATATTACTGAAGTTTCTTATTTTTCACTATAACTTTGCATTTTTTACCATATACATAGACGTGATCAATATTTTTTTTATGTTAAAAATCTTTGCCACCATAAAATATTGTTCCATGTCTTGTAAGAAATTCTTGAGCTTTTTGGCACTCTACTTGTCATAAAAAATTAGGGCTCTTGCACTTTCACCAAAGTGCTTTTGGCATGTCTAACACCTTATACTACAAATAACACATCTTAAGATTGTGATCCTTAATCTAGAATCCTCTTACGTCTTTACCAAGCTCATTATTTGATGTCTTACCTATTGGATCTGCACCTCTGAAATGTCAAACTGAGATAAATAGGAAGTGATCTTGACATTCCCTTGAGGAATTGGCCCTATAAGTGCTTCCACTCTATTAACATGATCTATCAAATTGCTACTCCAACCATATCGATATTTTTAGCTCTGATTCCAGTTGTTACAAAGGTTGTTCTAGGCATTGAACTTATGTCGAAGTTACGCTTACACCTTTATAAGATAATCTCACTTAGGTTCATTTAAGGGAGACTCGGGGTTTTTACGTGATTATTGACAATCAAAACCATGTTCTTGAATGCCTCACAACACTCACAATGTTTAACTCTTACACTTGAGTGAGAATATTATGAAGTATTAAATAATCATAGCCAAGAATAAACAAAAAAGAGCTACGGTAAAAACCAACCTGTATCACTTCCTCAAAAGCATACAAATGAATACTCTCTCTCAATGTGTTTTCCTCCCCCTCATCTCTGTCAAGGAACAAGACTTAAATAAGCTATTTATAGGCACCTCTAGCTTTACAATTCATAATCTTAATTGAACAGAACTAACTAGATCACCTTCATCTTTATTAGATTGCATCAAATTAACCAATTGAATGACACCCTCATCTAAATAAAATTCTATTTGATAAGTTTTAGTTTCATCATAACTTATAAGATAGTGATTAAAGAACTCTATTATCTTTAAATGGTCCTCCCACAAGATCTTTATCTTTTAGAGTTGACGCATATCTACTGTGATCTTATTTGCCACATCATCCAAGATTTCTCTTTGATCTCTATCTACTCATAATGAGTCATCCAAGCCCAAATCCTTTTATAGCACACTTATTTGGTCCAATGCTTACCCATTTCAAGTCTATTAGTCATGGTTCATCTATTTGAGCACACATTAAAGTGGAAGTGGTAATGATACTGGTAGTGTTCCATGTTGGACCCCATTTTCGAAGTCCATCTCCAGAAATAATAAAACGTGAGTGTATTACCTTGTAGGGTTATTTCAATGAAATCTCATTAGCCATCATCGGTTTATCTTCATTCTCATACCATCTCAAAAATTTCCTATTTGATTAATTGATATACGACAATCCATTCTTATGATTATGTTCTCAATCATATTGTACCTATTTTGGGACAATTAGCATAACTTTTACTAGATATGTCAAATTAAGGTCATTCTAGGAAGTTTTCGAAGAAATCTTCTAGATCTACAACTTTTGTGAAGACCCCGAAGAGAGATTTTTTAATTTAGAAGGTCGAAATCTCGAATTTCTACAAGTGTACAGTGAATGTCCACTAAACGGACATACACTGCGTCAAAATGGACATAAGTGGGGCTAAGGGTCTTTCCAGACCCAAAAAGGTCCATTTAACGAACTTAATGTCCATGCAACGGACATAGGTGAGACAAAACTCACTCAAGAGCCTTCCCAAAGGTTCCTACATCTATCCTAACCCTACTTTCACTCTACCAAATTCACTTCCTCTAATGCAACATCATTTCATAACAATTCAACAACCAACTTTATTTCATTAAACTCTCTAATCTCTACTCATTTGATTCATCACTTACAACTAATTCTCATCATTCACAAAATGCTATCTTTCTTTTCCATAACATCTCACTTATATGTCATCATCTAAAGTTGATAACTTCTTCAAGTATACCTAATTTCAACTCAACATCATCCGTACATAATTCATATTTCATTAACATCAAAAGGAAAGAGTTTTACAAAGCTTTAATGGGCATTTCAAGCCACAATACATCATTGGTCTCATAACCCAAAATTACAAAATACACATGAACGAGTAAAACTTGAAATGCGGCTAAAGCTTAGTGTTTTAACTAGCTCAAAATACAAAAATATACAAATTGGCGTGATGCCTTGACTCTCGACTCGATCATTTGATATTTTGCTCATCACCTAGATGGGGACGGAATGGGGGTGAGTTTAAAAGCTCGTGGGTAACAAGTTTATAACCGAGAAATAAGCAAAACCATTTAACATATTCAATGCCATAGTAAATTTGCATTGAATCCATAAAACACTTATTTCTCAAATTCTCAACTTATCAACAATTCATGAGCAACACAAATAATGTATTCATCAAACTTGTCAACACATAATAAACACATAAGCGATCAAAATAGTTTGGGTAGGTCCATATGGGAGTTCTTGCGAATCTCCTATAGTAACATAACGGACTATCAGAAAGTCACATAATGGTTTTGCGTAGTTTGTAAACATAAAGGAGTCCGTAAAGGAGCTCCATGCCACTAGCGGATAGGTAGGAGAAGCCTTTAACATGGTCAACATGCACGTGACATAACAGAATGGACCACCGCTAATCCACACAAACATGAATTTCATAACTTACAAACATATTGCCCAAAATGACACATTTCGGAAACATGATTTTCATAAGCATATCTATTTCAATTTCCATTTGCATCTTCATTTCATAAAACATCAACAAAATTCATGCACCAAACATGTAGCAATTCTTAAATCATTTAAGAAGCAATAAATGCAACATTTATGAAGCAATTTAAAATCATTTAACTCCAATAATTCGAAAAAAATATTTATAGCTTAATAACTCAATTATCAACATGTAACCCATCTTGAATTTCTTGCTTAAAAACTTACGTAAAAGTGCCTCTCCTCTTGCCTTTCTTGATTCCTTTTAACAATGGCAAAAATCTCATTCAATAGGAATTCAAATTGAGAATCCCATAAAGCATATTCACTAAAATTAATTATAGAATACTTAAACTCGTGCATTTCCTAAACTTCATAAACCAAAACCCTTTCAAAAATCTAAAAGATTAAAAATGAACTTACCTTGAATCTTTACCAAATAAAAAAGATGTTTGGCTCAAATGGAAGCTCTTCTCTTCCTTTTTCTTTTTCTCTTCTTGAACAACCTCAAAATCTCTCTTAAAAATTAAGAAAAGATGAAACCCTAACTCCTTTCTCTCTTCATTTTCGTTCCTCTCTTCTTCTCCACGACTTTCCCTCCTTTTTTTTCCTTTATTCACATTTTTTCCTTCTTAAAATGCAAGACCATAATTACTTCTTCCCATTATACCCTTAATGAGTGTGCAAAGTCCACTTTGCCCTTTCTTTTATGCCTTATGTCTTTTATGCTTAAGTGATTTGCCACATTTGCCCTTGTACACTCTTACCACTTTAATTCTAACATTTTTATTCTAATTCTAATTGCTACTTATGCTTGCTAAATTAACAACTAAATTCTAAGAAAATAAATATATAAAATAAAAATATATAAAAATTTTGGGGTCCAACATTCCATGTCAGGCCCTTGAAGAAGTACATGGACCTGATGTGAGGAAGAGAAGAAGGTAGACTAGTTTTTCTGAACCACGAACAACTCCTGGAGCCAAACCTTCAATTCGTAGTACAATGCAATCATGAGATGCAACTCATAATATCGATATGGCAGTAGCTAGATTGTGGTATGATACAGATTCATTATTCAATGCTTCTCAGTCTTATTATTATCAACCTATGATGAATGCAACAACCTCTTATGATCCGGGATACAAAAGTCATTTAATTGATAACTTAATAGGTAAATATTTGAGTTGTTCTGTTTCTGAAATTAGAAGTTATTTGGCAGAAAGAAGAGTGAATTGGGCTACTTATGATGTTCAATCATGTGTGATGGTTGGACAAATAGGAGACAAAAGCCTATTATTAATTTTTTATTTTATTCTACAAATGGCTCTATGTTTTTGAAATATATTGATGCACCTAGCCTTATTAGGAATATCGAGACTTTGTTTACGATATTTGATGAAGTTGTGAATGAAGTAGGGCTAGAAAGTATTGTTCAGTTTATTACTGACAATAATTCCACTTATAAAGCAACAAGAAAAAGGTTGTAGAATAATTATAATTCTTTTTTTTGGACTCTTTATATCGTACATTGCATTGACCTAATCTTGGAGAATATAAGGGATCCTAGGTATTTTTTGTTATTGATGAGACTATGCAGAAAGCTAAAAAGGTGACAAAATTCATTTATAATCGTGCATGAGTATTGAATTTGATGAGAAAGGAATTTACCAATGGTAGGAATTTGTGTCATCTTGGTGTGACAAGATCTGCGAAAAATTTCTTATCACTTCAGTTTTTTGTTATGATGAAGAAGAGTTAAGACAAATATTTACAAATGATAAGTGGATTGCATCTCAACATGCTAGTTCTAATATTATAGTAGAGGTTTGTAAAATTATAACGTCAGATAGAGAATTTTGGTCTCAATGCCAATTTGTTATATGAGTTTGTGAGCCTTTGGTGAGGGTGTTTTGCTTGGCTGATAGTGAAGAAAAGTCAACAATGGGTTATTTTTTTGGTGCCATGGAGAGAGTAACGGAAGCAATCAAGGCCAATCTGAAACATAGGTCTTCTTTTTACACACCATATCTTTCTTAATGAGAGAAGGGAAAGACATCATTCTTCTCCGTTGTTTGCAACTGGGACATTTTTGAATTCTAGTATTTATTTCAGACTGGATCTTACTAAACAAGCCGAAGTTAATAGAGGAATACTTTTTAACTATTATAACAATTGTTAACGTTGACGCGATGCAAGATCTCTTAAGCTCACAAATGGAGCTTTATAAGTTGTCTTATGGGAATTTTGGAATGTTAATTGCTATTCGACAGAAAGGAAAACTTTCTCCAGGTATTAGTTGTTTGTCTTTTTATTTATTGAAATTAATTAACACTTTATTTTGTCTATAATGCTACTTTTGTTACACTTGGTGGGATCAATTCAGAAATGGTATTCTAGAATTAAAAAGGTTTACAATTTAGATTTTAAGTCAATGTGTGAGTGTAACAGGTTATGAACAAAACTGGAATATATTTGAATTTATCCACTCCAAGAAAAGGAATAGATTGAAGCATAATAGATTGAATGACTTGGTTTTTGTTCGTTACAATTTAAAGCTTCGAGAAAGGTATGTTTTTATCATTATTAATTTTGATATAATTTCTTATAATTTTCTAATAATTAAATTTTATTGTTTACTAGGAGTCTTAATAGTACAAGTAGTTCAACAGACCCAATTTCTACTGATAATATCGTTCTTTTGGCATATTGAATTTTTGATAAACCAGATTTGATAAAAGTGAATAACTTGGAAGATAATCTTGATTCAGAAAGCATTTATATATCATTTTATGCTTGAATTTGAATGACGATGATGATGATGAAGCTCCTCTCAATGATAAGGATTTTGTACTAAATGATAACTAGGGTCAGCATAGTTATAGCCCATATCCTCCCGTAGATGACTAAATGAAGTTTTAAGTTTTTGTTTTTCCTTTTTAAATTTTACTTGTATTTTATTATATGTTGTGTAATTGTAAATATTTTTATTATATGTTTCAGTTCTAGTTGGTTGGTTCTTCATGATAAACTCTTATCGTAAATTATAATGGTTTAAGAATTAAGGATATTTATTATTTTTTAATTGGATATTTTGATGTATTTATTATTTATTATATGATAAAATTGTAATATTTTAAATACTTTGTATTATTCTTAATTTTATATTTTTATGATGATAATTATTTTTTCATATTAATTATGGTTATTTTTAATATATGAAATACCTAAAAATTATGGTTATTTCATATTAATTGAAGTTATTATTTATTATTATGATTTTTTAAAATATGGTTGATGTAAACTTATAATGTATAGTACAACAGTACAATATGACTATGAACTATTTTTGTAATTTTTTAAAAATTTCAAGGGTTATTTCATGAATTTAAAAAATTACCTGAAACGGTACTCAACATTGACCGGTAAAGGTACAGTATTGTATCAGAACC
>JANVCL010000213.1:34675022-34691305 GCA_026546855.1 Erythroxylum incrassatum | reverse complement strand
TCTTCTTTTCTTCTTCAACTTGATTGACATTGCAAGATCTTCAGCCAATTTCAACACAGCAGGTTTTGCAAAACAATCCATTCCAACAATAGGGACTGACTATTCTTGAATAGTTTTTGGGATAAACTGTTTGAAATGCAGGGAACCAAACTTAGCATGAGCAGCAATTACCATCCTCAATCGGGCAGACAAACGGAGGTAATTAACCGGGTTTTGGAACAATATCTCAGTTGTTTTTCAGGTGATCAACCAAAGAAGTGGAAGGAGTGGCTTCCATGGGCAGAGTACAGTTACAATATCTCCATTGATTCCTCCATTAAGATATCTCCTTTCCAGGCTATCTATGGTGTTCCACCTCCTCATTTGCTTCGGTATGCTCCGGGCACTGCCAAAGTTGAAGCAATGGATTCTTATCTTCGAGAGCGTGATGAGATGATCAAGGAACTAAAGACTACATTACAGCAAGCTTAGGACATTATGAAAAGCTTCGCTGATCAAAAGCGTCAGGATGTTGATTTCATGGTAGGATATTATGTATATTTGAAGTTGCAACCATATAGGCAGAATTCGATGGCCTTTCGAGCCTCCCTCAAACTCTCTCCACGTTACTATGGTCCATACCGTATTGTGGCTCATATTGGGCCTGTTGCTTATAGGTTGGAATTACCTCCAGGATCAAGAATCCATAACGTTTTTCATGTTACTAGACTCAGGAAATGCTTGGAGAATGTACCAATAGCATCGGCTGTCTTGCCCCCATCCTCTAAAGATATAGCCGTTTTGCCACAACCAAAAAGAATTCTCCAAAGGCAGCTTGTTAAGAAAGGGTTGTGTCGACCAAAGGAAGAAGTCTTGATCAAGTGGGCCGGTACACCTGTTTGTTACTTGGAAAGATATGAGAAGATTTTAAAAGACTTTTCCGTCATTCTCCCTTGCGAACAAGGGATCTTGAAGAGGGGAGGAAGCTGTTACGTGCATGAGCCAAGAGCTGATATGGCCAAATAGGATTTCTTATCGTTAAGTTTTAATACGAATAGGTCAAGGATTGTTGAGTTTCATTAGGAAACTAATGCCTTGATTTATGATACGAATAGGATAAGGTTGTGGAGTTTCATTAGGAAACTGATGCCTTAAGTTATGGTGATTTGTTTTGATTCCATCGGATTAGGTGGTGGAGTGGTCCACTAATTTCCAGGTCATTATTTTCTTATAGGTTTCCTTATTTCGTGTGAGTGAGTTCTATAAATTAGCACCAGATAATTTAATAAAGATCATGTTGAATTGATCAAACCTAATATTCTACAAGCAATCTATCATAGATACTTGAAGCATATATTAGCTGCCATTCTGACGAACATGTTATGGGTCTATTCAAAAGATGTTACAGTTAGAAATAAGCAATTTTAAATGATTTAGATGATTTAAATTTTGTTTTAAAATATTAAGTGTCTCTATTCAAATGAATTCAGCTTTGAAGTTATCCGAAGGGAGTTATGATGAAATAATGGTAGCTTGGTGCCATTTTTTTTTAATTTTATAGATTTTATTGTATTATTAAGAGTGATTTTCACTTTGTAGTCTATCTTTAGGTGTCTTTAAGTTGGTTGGTCTAGAATTCTTTATTGGCATTATAAATAGTCATGTCGTGTATCATTTTGTATAAGAGAGACAAGAAAAAGAATTGATTGATAAGGCATATAAGATGTAGTCAACAAAGACTAAGTTGAGCTTTAAGATTAGGCAAACTTGATTCGAGCTGAAAAAGAAGTCTTGGCGAAGCAAAGAAGAAAAATCATAGTGCATATACCATCATCCGTTAAGGTTCAGATGAAGAAATGTTCAAGAAAATAGCTAATAAAGTCCCATCAAAGAAGGTTCAAGAAAATAAAAGCAGACGAGGTCATGGACATGGATGGAGTCAAGGAAGAGGAAGAGATGAACAAGACTCTTCTGGTGAAAATCCTCCTCAAAATTTTCAACATGGTCAAGGAAGAAGAAGCAGAAGAGGCAATTTTGATAGAAAAACAATAACAACGGCTAAGTTGAATGCTATTTGTTTGGCAAGCATGACCATTATTTTTAGATGTGTTTTTTTAAGAACAAAGGTAAAGCAAAATTTGAAGAAGCTGATGAAAATGCAGCAGAAGAAACCTAACTACTTACAGTAAACGATGAACCAAAAGGTAACTTGATAAATGCAATTAGCAATCGCATGACAAGTGATAGAAACAAAAGGAAAATGCCTTTTCTTCACTATTAAAATTAAAATCAAACTTTATTACAGAGTTCAGTACGTATATTGAGAAAGTTCAATAGCTGGAAGCACATGTTAGAAAGAAAATGCAGAGACAATGGGACTTTTCACAACACGGGTTCCATTAACTTCATGCCAGCTTAAAAATCCATAATTTCCAAGATAATTGTGACTTTTCGTTATAGTAATATTATTTCCAACTCCCAAGTTAATAGTCACTGTTAGATTAAATTCAACTTTGCTATATTTCCCTTGGAAGGTGACTGTTGATGGTTGCACAATAGCTTCCATGCCCTTAGGAGCTTCCACCTGTGCTTGATAAGTAGAGACTGAATCTACCACACTAGTTAACACCCTCTTGAACCTATAAGAGATGGTGCTAGTGTTATTACTCAAGATGACAATGAAAGAAGGATAGTTTAGATCCAAAGTGGCATGTTCACAAGTGAAATTGGAGATGCCTGCAGCTTGTTGAATCTGTCGGCTTGTATAGTTCAAAGCGCATAAATAATTGATGTAGTCTTCTACCCCAATATCATATACTAAGCCCGGGTCCATGGCCTTGTTGGGATTTACATGTCCTGATCCGAAGTCAAGAGGGCTGCCAGCGGCTTCAGTGACAACATCAGTGATCCGGCCATTTGCGTTATCGGTAACATCTGCCGTTGTCATCATTGCCGACCTGATCGTTGCTGGACTCCAATCGCGATGTACAGCTTTGAGAAGTGCAGCTATACCAGCTATGTGAGGGCATGCCATTGATGTACCAGAAAGAATAGCATAGTCCGTAACCAAATATTCACCTTGACTATCGGGAACAAAGCCTCTGTTAGGAACCCATGCAGCCAAAATGTGACGACCGGGAGCCAATATATCAGGTTTTAGTATCCATGGAGAAACCATGCTAGGTCCTCTTGATGAAAAATCTGCCACTTGTGGAGCAGGTTTGGTACCTACTGTTGTTTTACCAAACTTGATCGTAACTGTAGTATTGGTAGTATTGATCAAGTATCTCTTCACCAGCTCTCCATTTTCTGGGGTCACAACCACGAATGGCCTTTCGAACTGTTCAGGCGAGAGCAACTTGCCTGTTTTTGAACTCAAGATCGCCCCGATAGCTCCAGCTCTGAACACTTCTGTTCTTTGTTTATTTGTTGTTAAATGTTCATCGTAGTCACAGAACACGTACTTGTCTTCGACGTCTTCTGGGTCTAAGGAGTGTGGAGTACATATCTCCTTGGATCGATTTCCGTCTCCGTAGTACACAGGAACCTTGGAAACAAGCAAGTCGTCAGGATAGATTGAACTTCCAATGAAAGATACGTTCCCTTCATCAACCGTCACAGTAGCTGTAAAATCTCTATCAATCGTACCAGCACCAACTGATGTGATCCAAGGAGCTGTGTTTCGAACACTGTACGGTAGGCCATCATTTCCGGCTGCACACACAACAAATATACCCTTCTTCAGAGCTGCAAAAGCTCCTACGGCTATCGGGTTCTCATTGTACGGCGTCTCATCGAACAAGATGGACAATGACAACACATCGACTCCATCTTCTATGGCCTGGTCCATTCCAGCAAGTGTATCATGTGCTGTACCATCATATTCGTCATAGTAAAACATGACTTTGTACATGGCAAGCCTAGCTAATGGTGCTATGCCGGTTGCTGTCCCTTTAGCGTACCCGAAATAGTCAGCACCTTGCACCGAGCTACCACCTGCGGTGGAAGCTGTGTGACTTCCATGACCTTCATAGTCCCTTGGAGAATCATAGTCGTAAGTTGTTGATATGCTACCTCGTACCTTCTTCATTCCTTCACTGAACTTGCGTGCTCCGATCAGCTTTCTGTTGCAATGAGAAGTATTGAACTGAGGTCCAGTTTCACATATGCCCCTCCAGCGCTCTGGCACTGGAGGCATACCATAGTCATTAAAGCTCTCGCTTTCAGGCCAAACTCCAGTGTCAACAATCCCAATGATTATATCATCGCCATATTTTCCGTCTGGCCATAGACCTCTATCCTTATTTAGTCCAAGAAATTGTGGGGTGTGGGTGGTCGCGCGGCGGCCAAATGATCCCCTGTATGTGGCAACGTGGCCTGGCAAACTCTCTAGTTGCTCAACGTGAGACCGTGACAAAATCGCACTAAAGCCATTCATCACATGCTTGTAGGTGTAGAGATGGGTTGGATCAATTCCTTCCGGTGAAGAAAGTGATGATAGAGTTGATATGTGCCAGTGATGTTCAGAGGAGTACGGAGCTGGCATTGCAGATTTGTCCATGTGGATAATGTAAGCCCCAAAGCCACCGGAAGTAGCATAAACTACTGTGGCAACCGAAACCAAAACTGAAAGTGATAGAAGCTGTAAACGAGAAATTTGAGCCATTTGTGAGGTGTGTAACAACAATTCAATCCGTGGAATATATAGGCATGATTTGTATGAATCTGGACCTTATTTTAGGCCTCGAAATGACCGAAGAAAATTGAGGAATACGAAAGACATCGGAAATTTCTCTATAATTGATCTAATGATCCCACCAAAGGCCATACCAATCGTGATGAACGATGCTTTACGTCTATGAGTTGAACGTAACTTTGAATAGTACAAAGTCGAGAATTGCTTTCTACAGAAAGTTGATAGAAGCTGGCCCATATTCTTTTGTTGCTTTTAAAATCAAAAGAAGACATTTACTTTTCAAATGTATCGTGTATTCTGTATTATTTGATTAAAAACATATACATTAAAATCTTTATAAATGAATATTTTTTAGACCTGAAAAGTTATTATCTTATACGAAGTTATTAATTTATCGATAATAAATATTTTATTAATTTATCAATAAATTAATAAAATATTTATTTATCGAAATGTTGAGCAGATTCTGAATTATCCTAATGAAAATGAAGCTTTAATGAAATCGCCTACGGATGAAGAAATTATTCAAGGAGTAATGGGTATGGAAGATGATGACAATCAAGATCTTGATGATAGTAATACTATACCTCATGTTTCTCCAAAAGAAGCTTTTCTTACCGTAGAGACTTTGAAAAGTTACTTGCTTCAAAATGAAAAGAATGTGCCGAATATAGTTTATGTCATCTAAAAAGTTAAAGATGAAATTGAATTCAATTCACATGAAAAGAAGAATTAATTGACTATAGATACATATTTTAAGAAATCATAAAATTTGAAATAAAAATTGCTTAGGAAGGGTTTTATTTCATGAATTATATATGTAATTTTCATATTTATTTAATAAATTATTATTATATATTTTCAGTAGGCCTCAAGGAATTTTTTTTAAAACTATTATCTTATACATTTAACGAGGTTATTATTTTATCCCATTGGTCCAAGTCGAAACTCGAAAAAGTATTATTTAATCGAAATTATTAATTTATCGAATATTTATTTATCGAGATTTTATTGTAATAGAGAGATTCGTTTATCTTAAAAGAGAAATTATTAGAAGATTTGTATCTTATAAAGCCTGCATAAATATGCTACTCAAAAGTTTTATCGAAGAAAAATAGAAAAGTCAACGTAGCTAGTATATAACATAAGACTTTCCATTATGTGAGAGTACGAGGAAGATTATAATATATGTAACTTTTTTTTGTATTTTTATGACTTGAATATGTGACCTTATTGTCAAAAGTGAGCAAGTGGTAAGTTCGCCATCTATGGAAAAAAAATGCATGAGTCCAAACAATTAGCCACTTGGAAGGACGACGGGAGAAGTCAATTTCTTTAGGAAGTATTAAATTTTCAATATTCACTTACGTTAAATTTCTCAATCAAGAAATTTCATTTTCTTAATTCTAGTTCTACTATCTTTTAAATTGTTTAAGCAAGCTGGTTTTCTTTGACTGAGGTAAAGGAAGTGTAAACGTGTTACATATGTGGACTGCATAGTCATTCTACTTGGCCTTATCACTCGCTTTCTTGGTGATGGTGGTTTGGGAAGGGTAATTGGTATGACAAATCAAAAAGACAAAAGAAGAAAAGAAAGCATCAAGCATCTGGTACTAGGAAAGATCCAGTCCTGACAAGGCATCCGGTTTGTCTTCAACAATATCTTAATCATTGAGATAGCATGGTGCTTTAACATAGAAGAAGAGGAGGACCAGCTTGTTGGGGACGCGGACAAGACATGCTTATTAAAAATTGACGCGGAATAGTCTTCCCCTTTTTCTATAAGCTTTTAGATTCTTAGAAGCTCAGCTTTTGCATATCAACCTGATGTGTAGATCAGAGGATAAAACCACGCATGCACATTTTCTTGTTTTCATATCTCTTGCTTTCTGAATATAAAGAAAGGTTTATCCATATTGTTCAGGACCGTGAGGAATCGTACGTGAAAGCAAAGCTGAAAAGAGATCTAAGCGCTAAAAAGAAGAGATCTAACCCATAACTTGAAGAGTCTTCGACATAACTAAAGCATCAGAACCCGATTCCAAGTAGCATAAGCATTAATATATTATTTAATGAACGAATAATTTATAATTAAATAACAAGACCAATGAATATATTTTCCCTCATAACTAATCATTATAGTCTCTTGGGTTATTAACTATTGAAGAAGCTGAGAACTGGATCATCTGATGCTAGATAATCCAGGAACCACTGCGTTGTAT
The DNA here is from genome assembly GCA_026546855.1 of Erythroxylum incrassatum. Taxonomy (NCBI): domain Eukaryota; kingdom Viridiplantae; phylum Streptophyta; class Magnoliopsida; order Malpighiales; family Erythroxylaceae; genus Erythroxylum; species Erythroxylum incrassatum. The sequence goes on along the minus strand of JANVCL010000213.1, from coordinate 34,684,408 downwards.
CAATCGCAATCCACATTTTATATTCTTGACCTAGGTATTTAGAAAGGATAGCAGAGAAGTAATGGCGATGCTGATTTGTGGAAATGGGTACAAGTTGGTCACATGGCCTTCCCATAAAAGAGGACAGTGACCATTTGTCATTGGAAACCAGTCATTAGTCACTGGCTTCGTGGATTCATAAGATCTAATGTACGAACATTATTGTAAACCTGACATAAGAATCAATGGCTGTTACGGGACTAAAATTGCAAACAAGCGTTCTAGGTTGAAAAGTATCTTCAAAATTGATCGAGACTTTTTTCTTCAAAAATATATGATGTACGTTACACAACCAATAAGGATGAAGATCATCACTGGCACTAACGAAGCGTTCAAACCGACACGAGGACGAAGGGACGTTGACAGGTGAAGGATAAAACAACAGTACTCTACTCCAATCATATGACTGGGAGTTTGAAGAGCTTATCTGAATTGCAAGAGGTGCCTGGATGTCTCATTGGACTTCTAGATGGACACATGCCACTGTAACTAAGGAAGGGTCACTGAGACGTGATGGGAATTTTAAGCTTGAAAACGTTCTATATGCCCCGTTTAAATTGCAATCTCAATTTCTGTGTTATAATTGATAGATGAGTGAAACTGTATTGTCCAATTCACTAATACTCTATGTGTTATACACGGTTCATTTTGAGGATGTTGACTGGTACTGCGGGTGAATGGAGGACCAAGCTCAATTATTTTCAGAGGGTACCATGCGTGAGGTATAGGGTGCATAGAGTACTTTGTCCTCTTGTGGTGCTTCGTATACTTAAGTGACTTGTCTAAAATGTCCTTATATATTCTTACCATTTTTAATACAACCAAATTATATAATAAAATCTTATTAGCATTTACATAACAAGTAGTTTCAAAACTTTATCCATCAAACCTCATAATTCATTAAATCATGTTTATACTCAACAAGAAAAATATTGGAGGCCAACACAACCAGCCCAGTCAGCATCAGAGAAGGTGGACAATTCAAGAGACGTATTGGAAGTGAGATGTCAACCAGTGCTAATGGTGCCTTTCAGATATCGAAAAATGCGACGAACCGATTTGAGATGAGAAACTGTATAGGAGCGTGCATGCATTGAGATATATAATTGATACTATAGGAAAGATATGGTCGTGTGAGGGTGAGATATTGGAGAACACCAACAATTCTACGAAAATGACTCGGATCACCAAGAGGAGTTGAATCAGTAACAAGTTTGGAATTGAACTCTAGAGATGTTGGCATAGGCTGACAGTGAAGCATATGGGACTGTTCAAGAATGGTGAAAAACTGAAGGGGGTAGTAGTTTCACAAACTTTCCAATTTTACCGTGAACGTCTCTAGCACAAACAAAAACAAAAACAAAAACAATAAAAAATGAAATAATAAAAAGTACCAACAATTTGGTAACGCAGTTTGGTATACCTTGTCTACGTTTGCGGGGCCCTTACCTAACTTAATACTTTCACTGAAGTATAATAGATTTACCCAATGCTTTACTGAACCGACACCACTCAACCCTTAACACTATCTCTCAACCTCATTTCCTGCAAAAGAATTTCATACCCAATAATACGACCGACTCGTGTTAACCTCAACAAAGAATTTTCTCAATAGTATTTGATAATAAAGATACAAAATAAACAACTCAAGTGATCAATCAACTAAGAACAAAACAATAATAAACTTTAGATAAAAGAAAAGAACAACTTTCCAAAAGATTCAGCTCCACTGAAATAAATCTAGAAGTCGTCACAACAACAATGAGTTGATTCACATAAATACCAACACGAAGCCACAGCTGCATCGATAACATATTCACCAACCAAAGTATACGCAACCCATAAAGAAATCAATTAATAATCATTGCTACCCAAGATGAAGTTATACATGCACACTACATACAGCCAACAAAACAAGATTCAACTAAGAAGTTACGCACATCCAACCAAAAACAATTCAACAAAGAAATCACGCACAGCCAATGAAGAATGATGCAGCCAAGAAATCACGTATATTGACCAGCTTCAACAACTCCAATTAAACCATATGGGACACTACACACACCATGTATATTTCACGCACAATCACAGAACTCTTGGAAATAAGAAGTTAACCCATGGTGTATATAAAATCAGAACATATATCCCACACCAGCTATGTTTTTTATCCCTTCTCTATTTAATGCCCACTACCCACTTAATAATACTTACATAGATTCACTTATGCTATATGATAGAGACATATACGACACTAACTAGCAAAATCCCTTCATGCCCTGAGAATTTCCATCCTTATCACAAGCTTCTCATACTCATCCATATACGTATTGAACACCATCTGTTACCTTCCATGGCTCATCTCATCACATTCGTGAAAGATCAAAAAGTAATAGCTTGTCTTCTTAGCCAGGAAAACTGAAATTCTTTCTCTTTTCGTAGTCTTAATCTTTCACTTCAATTTTTGGTTTCTTGTTTACCAACGAGTCTTCACACATGCACACACTTAGATGTGATCTGTACACACTCCAACTTAAGATAGAGTTATATCACATCTAAAACATTATCCAAAATAGCTTTTTGAATCTAAGTCAAACAAGGACTATTGGTTAGCTATCATCATCCAATTAATATCTTATAGTTCCAATTAATAAAGAATGTCAAAACTAATTACTTAGATATATATAACAAATATCTTAACAAATGGTAACCGCATAGTGAGACTGAGATAGATGTAACCTATCGGATGTAGAGGAAATCTCAATGCTTAAGAAACGATGCACCAGACCTAAGTCTTTCATAGAGAACTCACATCTTAAAATTTGAATGAAGGAGATAACAAGCTCCATAAAGGATCCTGTAAGAAGCATATCATCAATGTAGAGAAGTAAAACAAGTAAACCATTAGCGGAAAGAGAAATAAAAAGAGAAGGATCACCAAGTGCTTATTTGAGTCCATATAGAGCACATTGAAGCTTACACACATGGAAAGGGTTTTGTGAATCAGTCATACCTGGTGGTTGTTCCATATAAATGTCTTCAACAATGTTTCCATGTAAAAAGGTATTCTTGACGTCTAGTTGACGAATAGGCCAATGTTTTACGAGAGCAATAGTTAAGATTAAACGAATTGTACATGGTTTTATGACAACAGAAAATGTCTCCATGTAATCAATACCATCCACCTGATGAGAGCCTTTGGCAACTAATCGAGCCTTAAGACGATCCAATGTACCACCAAGTTTGAGCTTAGACTTAAAAACCTATTTGGAACCAATGACATACATATCTAGAGTGCGTGAAACTAATTGCCAGTTTCATTTTGGTGTAGTGCAGCAAGTTCATCAAGCATAGCGACTTTCCAACTAGGATGTGAGAGGGCATATTTAATGTTTTTGGGTTCACACGGAATTGTAGCAGGTGAAGTTACTATTAAAGCATATCGTGGATTTGGCTTAACAATTCCAAGTTTGGATCTAGTTAACATAGGATGAACAAGAGGTGAGACATAAGGACATATTGGGTTCGTGGAAGGAGGGGACACAAGTGAAGAGGTATGGTCATCAGTGTGTAATTCAAGAAGCTGGGTAGGGAAGCTGAGTTCGGCAGAGGCAGGATTAGGAAAGTCAGTCTCATTAGTGTTTAGCATAGGTGTATCACTAAGTGAGTTTGCCTCAGACTACAAGCAATCAATAGATGGTAAAGGAATACAATTTGGTGTGGTAGACATTTGAAGAAGTATACCTGAATTAAGATGAGTGTTAGACAAAGGTAACCAAGTATCAAATATATGAAGAGCATGTGAGACAGTAGTAGGAACAGATGAAGATTTAAAAGGAAAGACAGCATCATCAAAAACGTGTCGAGAAATGAAAATTTTCTTAGTAGATGGATGGAAACATTTGTAACCTTTATGTTTTTCACTATATCCTACAAAAACACAAAATAGTTTTAGGATCAAATTTATGAGTTCTTGTATCCCAAGTATAAGGGAAGCATTTAGAACCAAAGACACGAAGTGATGTGTAGTAAGGATGAGTGCCATGTAGCTGAAAATATGGAGTGTCAAAATGAAGAGATGAAGATGGTAACCTGTTAAGAAGAAACACTGATGTGGTAAATGCTTCTACCCATAAACAAAGAGGTGCATGACTATGAAATATCATTGTCATACCTAGTTCACCTGTAATTCTGTGCCTTCTCTCAACCATACATGTTTGCTCTAGAGTATAAGGGCATGATATTTGTTGAATAATACCTGTTGTAAGAAAATGTGATGATAATATAGAATTGACAGACTCTCCTCCACCATTTAAATGAAATATTTTTATTTTTTATTAAACTGTCTTGAGAGATATTGTTCGAAAGCTAAACATGCAGTAAAAAATCAAATTTATGTTTTAATGGAATGATCCAAGTATGTTTTGAGAAATCATCAACTAAACATGCATAAAACTTAAACTTCCCAATAGGTAATATAAGAGCAGTTCCGTAAATCACAGTGGATTTTATCAAAATACCAGAACTAAAATGTTTAGAAGAAGTAAAAGGAAGTTTGTTGAGTTTTCCTAATTGACAACTATCATATAAATGTGCAGGCCATGAAGGACCTGTAACATCAATAAATCTTTTATTTCTTAACAACTGAACAATTGAAGCTTGAGGATGTCCTAAACGTTGATGCCAAATTTCTACAGTGCCAGATTTGAAACAATGAGAGAAGTGGGCTTCTGGTATATCGAATAAGACATACAAGTTAAGCTTCCTTTTCCCTTTTAGTAGAGGATGTCCTGCTTTCTGTTCCTTTACATAAAAACCATCATCAGAAAATTCACAGTTGACAGGAAATTAGGAGGTTAATTGACTTATTGAAAGAATTTTTTTTTCAGATTTGAAACTAAAAGAACATCGTGAAGAGGTAGAATCTTTTTCTGTTTAACATATGAATCACCAATACCTGTTATAGGTAAAGAAGAGTCATCTCCAATTAAGATTGAATCAGACCCAGAATATTTATGAATATTAGTCAACATGTTATACTTACTTGTCATGTGATTTAAAGCTACTGTATTAGCAGTTCATTTTGTGTTAATGACGGAGTTGTCTAAGGTGAGGGCAGCAAAAGCCTGTGTTATTGAATCACTGTGAACCATTTGTTTTGGTACCCACCAGCAATTTTGGCAATATGGCCTGGTTTCCCACAATATTGACATATTTCATTCCGGTATAGATCTCTCTCTGCTACTGTCATTCGTTGTTCGCTGGAGGTGGTGGTCGCAATTATTGTGCAGCTGATGTTGAGTTGTTTGGAAACTTTTGATTTTGGTTTCGTGACTGTTGTGCTTGAAATCCACGACTTGAGGAAGTGAAGGTATTATTGTGATTCCTTGAAGAACTACTTTGGGATTGTTTCTTTTGCTGACCATAGAAGGCTAGGTGTGGGGAGAGGTGAGAGAATGATGTGTTTGTTTGGTTTAAAAACTAGTTATGACATAGGTCAAAATTTTGTAGTTGTGAAATTAGCTCAAAACAGGTTGGTTTTGGAGGTTTCAACATCGTTGTTGTAAAGGTTTCATACTGTGGTCCAAGACTTGTGAGAAGGCAAAATACTTTTTCTTTGTTTGGGATAGGTTTTCCAATGGTAGCAAGATTATCACACAGGCCCTTAAAGATGCGTATGTGATCACCAATGGTTTGTTTATCATCCTTGCGAAGATAAGTCAATTGTTGTCACAGTGTAAATTCTAGCTCTTAAGGGTCCTGTGCATAAGTGTCTTTCAGTGCTTCCCAAACTGCATATGATGTATCTAAATCAGTGACAAGTCCAAGAGCTTCTTTAAAGAGAGTGCTGATGATCCAACCTCGAAGAAGATGTTCAAACTTTTGCTAAGCAATGAATTCTTTTGTCAATTGTGATGTATGTTTGAATCTGGAGTAGTAAATTTTGTTAGAGATGGTGTTTCATTGGTGAGATGACCAACTAAATCTTGGCTTTCTGCTAATCCTAGAATTTGTTCTCTCCACAATGAATAATTTGATTAGGTGAGCTTTAAGATGACGAAATTTCCAACATTCAAAGACAATGAAGTCATGGTAAAAACAAGAAGATGCTAGCCAGCAATAAGAGCAAAGGCAATTGAAGGACAACGAAGGGAGAAAATGTTGTCAACAAGAGAAGTTGATAAATCTGACCTGGTATCTAGCAATCAACAGGGAACAGCGGCTATGTGTAGCACTGAGCAAGACAAGAGCAACAGTGGCATTAACGGCAAAAGATATGGACAGTTGTGTTGGTTTAGAGTGTAGGAGGTGGTTGTTGTGTTAAATTTGAGTTTCAAAAGCGAAATTTAAGAAAGCTCTCTAGGCTATTGACTGGAGATTAAATGAGCAGGTGTGTATTCTACACACAAAGTGTTTGTAAAAAAAAAAAGATTCAAAGAGTCTGCACCCTTTGTTTGTAAAAGTTCCATATAGACTAAACTAAAGAACAATTTTAGCTCTAATACCAAGACAAAAAATAGAATTGTAGCAAAAAGAATGGTTTTATTATTCAAAAACAAGGTGGTTCCTCTTGCTTTCATAATATGTACATAGAGAGCAAGCTATAAATAGACTATTACATAAATGGTTGTTATACAAGATAGAACTAAAAGATTGTAATCTCCTTTAATTCAGTAGTAAACAACTAATAAGAATATCAAATATATCTGTCATTTAGTTGGAGTTTTCTTTACATATTGAACTACCAATTACATAGGAATTTGTTGCTCTTTGGATGTCTTTGCTACCAACCATATCATCCTTATCACTTCATAACTTATGGGATTCCTTATCACTCCATGGACTCACACGTTTGATATCAAGATGGGTTGTGTTAATAGTGTTGACCTAAGGGGGCACATATGATGGAGGTGAAGGGACACAAAGAGAAGAAGGGGTAGCAACCCAAGATATACGAGTTGGTGGTGAGCTGCAAGTGGCACAGGTTGCAAGGGTTGATGGCAAGTAACATCATGATAATTAACTAGGTCATGTTTATTGAATGAGATAGTCCTCTATTCGTCTGCACAATTATGTTACTAATACGATCTAGAAATTGAGCTCCTCTACTAGTTCACTTGTGCCAATGCATACCTTAAGTACGTCGTATTCAATAACACACACTATAAGTTGTGATAGCCCTCATCCCTCTTAAAAGCAGTAAGGATGAAAGGTAAAAAGAGGAGATGTAGAATGAAAGTCAGGTACTGGAAGATAATGGGACGTAGGTGGTTGAATATTTACCTCTCGAAAAGAGGGCAGTTGGTTGCAAGTTGGCATACAAGATAAAATACAATTCACATGGCTCTAAGCTTGATTGTTGATTTTTGATAATAAATTGAAAGAATTGATTATATACAAACATTGGCTCTAATTGATAAGATGGTTACAACATTAACATTTTTAACTGTGCAACAGCAAATTAATGGGAATTGCATCAAATGGATATCTGTAATACTTTGCTCTATAGTTCTTCAAGAATAGGTGTACATAAAAATGTATCCAGGCTTTTAAGTATAGAGTCCAGGAATTGTGTGCAAGCTTCAAAAATCGATTTATGGATTAAAATAAGCCTCAGATATTGGTTCACTAAACTTTTTATTGCTTTGAAGGGGTATGATTTCAGACAATCCTACTCTACTTACTCATTGTTCACATTGCAGAAAGGTGGTGTCCAAATCAATGTCCTTATTTATGTAAATGATTTGATAATTTTTAGAAATGATTATGCTACCACACAAAGGTTCAAGATCTATTTGAGAGAGTGTTTTCATATAAAAGATTTGGTATTTTTGAAATATTTTCTAGGTGTTGAAGTTGCTAGGAGTTTTATACTTTGGATATCATCTATAAGACATAATTCTAACATGGACTATGTTGAGCCCCGTTTCTGAAGCCTAACAATCAATCCGAAGTCATAAAGCGATAACATAACACCCTGTAAGGTTATTTCAATTAACCCTCATTAGTCATCATCATTTCATCTTCATTCTCATAACATCCCAAAAATTTCCTCACAATTGTTCAATGGTGTGCTCATACCAATTAATCACCATATTCGAACTCATTTATCCTATTTGTGAACAGAATTTGGAAATCTTCATATCAGAATTTCAATTTGACTTCTTCAAAGAAATCATAGCTATAAGTCTCTAGTTTGTTTTAAATCAAGAACCATCTTAATCGAAGCTCTATAGATCAAGATATGTTTAAAAAGCTACAGGGTGTTCATACCCCAATTATGCTCTTACAACCGATCTCTCATTTTCTTTCCATCAAACTTCTTCAAATCAACTCCAATAGATTCCAATTTTTATGGAGAGATAGATGCATGTCTTATGAATCTATTGCTTTAAGAATCACCTCATTTGGAGGTCGGATGAGGAAGTTATGACCAAAAGAATCCAACATGTTTGTACCCTCAATAATATTGTACCTAACTTGACGCAAATGCCATAAACTTTTCCACAAATATCGGATTGATTTCATTTTTAGACTATTAGAAGAAAAAAAACATTAAGATCTACAACTTTCATGAGACCTCAAAGTGAGATTCAACCTCTAAAGTGGTCAAAATTGTGATTTACTGCAGCTGACCTGAGGATGTCTGTTTAACGGACATACACTGGCTGAAAAGCTATTTTTCACCCAAGAAGGTCCGTTAAACGGATATCTATGTCCATTTAACGGATATACACTGGGCTAAATGTCCTTTTTCACCCGAGAAGGTCCATTTAACACACCTAATGTTCGTTAAACGGACATTGGAGTTCTCCAAACTCCTGCAATGCCTCTCCAATGCTTCCTACATCCATTCTAACATTATATTCACTCATAATCTTCCCAAATTCACATATTCTAATGTGACATCACTCCTTAACCATTCAATTATCAATTTGAGTGCATTAAACTCCCAAACCTCAACTCAAATAACTCATAACATACACAAATTCTCATCATTCTCCATAGCTGTCATATTCATACCTTCTATGCAGCATCGTCTCTTCTAATGCTTATATCTCTCAACTCCAATACCCAAAATTTACATACTTTATAGCGTGGAAAGCTAAGAGGACAATCTAAAACTTTTATGAAGATCAGTTTGCCCAATTTAGCCTATACTAATCCAGATTTTTCCCTAAAGTTGGTTCACAATTTCTGCACCTATGCACTTACAAAATGCAATATCCATTCAAATCAATTCAACTACTAAATACTCTTCGTTAAACTCTTGAATCCCACCTCAAATAATTCATCTCATAAAACCTTTCCAATAGCTAACATCCTATTATAAAACGAACAACAATTCG
>JANVCL010000213.1:34653250-34670913 GCA_026546855.1 Erythroxylum incrassatum | reverse complement strand
TCCTTCCCATTTTACCCTCCTTTGGTCTTTAAAACTAACATCTTATACTTCTAACTTCTTAACTAATGATCATGGAACAATTGAAGGAATTTGATAATACTTCCTTCTAGAAAAATGTTTCTCATTATCTTAATTTTCTAATGACACCGAAATCATTCATTTTGGTTCGAAAACTTGAAAGTTATATCCCAAATATTTCCAAACTATTCTTATACTGAAACAATATTCTATGCTCAACTTTCGTCCAAAAATTGAAAATCTTAGAGTCTGAATTAGAACTCAATTTTAGTTGATAATTTGTACCCCTATTTCTATAGTTTAATCCAAATCAAGAATCATCTCATTTCGATAACTAGAGAAAAAGTTATGGCTAAAACACCAAAGCATGCTCAATGAACATGTTCCATCTACATTTTCCAGCTTTTAATTTCTAACATTTCACATATAAGAGTTCTAACTTCCAAGAAAAGTTTAGGGTCCAACAGACTGACTTGGTCTTTATGTTGAACTACTTATCATCAGAGATTGGCAGTTGGATAGTGGTTTACAACCCGTGTGACTGAAAAAAGGCTCCACTTTCTTCCATATTGCTTCTTCTCTTAAGTTTTGTGATTTTCGATGCTTTTTCTTTCAGCTTCTTCCATATTGCGTCCTTTTTCATGTTCTCCTTTATAGGTCTCATCTTTGGAATTGTATGAAGCTTGTTTCTATATTTCCTTGACATTTGGTATGGCTATTAGGACTTGGAAGAATTGATGGAGGAGGTTCAAGAAGCGAGAAGGATCAAACTGTTGCACTAACCAAGCAAGGTATTTATTAGCATCAGAATTGACAACAGAATATCATTTACGAGTGATTATTAGATTCATCGATATGAAGATGATATTGTCATCTCGTGTGATGTTAGACATGATTGATCATGAGTTGCTTCTGGTGAGATTTTGTATGGATAATAACATTAACTTATGACTAATTTATTGGCATCTGTTAATACAAGAGCTAAAAAACCATTTTATGCTTTAGAGCCTTTTGATGTTGGGCGAGTCTTGTAAGTTAAAATTGTATGTAAAGATCAACATATCACATTGTCTACAATTGGTGCCATTGATCCAGGTATTCTCTTTAACTACTTTTCTTGTTTAATTTGGTTTACTAATGCAGGTTTCATTATGACAATTTTCCTTAAAATTTTCATTTCAAGATTGTCCTTTTACAAGTACACGAGTCTTTCATGTTTACTATATATACTAAATAGAATTCAAATCTGACCTAATTCTTTGCTTAGCTATTGGTCTAGGTGGCTATGTGGAAGTACTTGTTCGAAAACATGATGTTGAATTTAATGTAAATGTTCTTTGCACAATTTAAGCATTTCCCAAATTAGTTAATTATGCATTAGGTTGATTTACGTGAGGGTTGTTCATTTTCAAACTATTCTAGTATTACATGTGTGCATAATCGTGGTGTTCACTCACTCTTTCTAGTTTATCTACATGCTAGATGGACTAGGGAATAGATTCTGCTTAGGCAAATCATTGATTATGTTCATATTTTTCTCAATTTCCATATATATGTTAGTTATAGTAGTTTTTGTTTGAGTTGAAATATCTATTAGCTATGTTTTCTAATCTAGATTTCCCCTTATTTCTATACTTGGTTTTAACTATATTTTTTCTTAGATAGTTATTACCCAAATTAGTGGTGCTGACCATGCATCTGAATCTATTCATGTGCTTCATGCAGGGAAGATGAGGATGAAGCTTTGTAAAGTAAGGTTTACTATCACTAAGGAGTACTACTCCACTTCGATGCGGGTATATTAGGTTGGGAAAACTTTTTTGATGTTGGATTAACATTTTTAGCAACTATGTTTGACATTCTTATCTCATGCTTTAGTTGTGTGGAGTTAGAGGCGGTGGCAATGCTGCAGCTCAGGCAATGTTCTGGCAAGCAAAGAAAGGTCTTTCCTTTCCCTTAGCCTTTGAATATGAGAGAGACAGAAATGCAGCTGTTATGCTCGCAAGGAGGTTTGCTTTTGACTGCATTGTAAGTGCTCCTCTGTTTATGTATACATTTCTTCAACTATTTTTTATTATTCTCAGCTGATAAAAACTTCAATTGTTCTGATTTTTCTCCTTCAAAATACGCTTAATTATGATTTTGTCTAATTGTAGAAAAAGTTTATGCAACTTGTAGCTTATTTATGTATACAGTATATTGTGGAATTACATGGAATAAAGTGACTAATCATAGTTTTGCATGTTCTCAGTCCATCCAATGCATTTTTTCACGTCTGAAAATATTTGCTGGATACATGTATAACCAGTATCTTTTTGGCCTTACCCTACGTTCGAATTTTATAACCATTGAAGACTTGCTTTATGTTTGCAAATTCTTGCAATACCAGATCGTATACTAACTGCGCCAGATGACAGGGAACCTTTAGAAAGTTAAGGAACCTCCATACAAATCCACTCAGTAATTGTAATTATATAGAGTACTTACTTGTAATATAGGTTTGTGGGGCTAGGATTTGGCTTTTACAATATGATTTTTCTTTGGTCTTTTGAAATTTTCTGTCCAGAGCTAAGGCATGTTTTTGTTTCCTTTTGAACGCGAGATATTCAAGTATGCTAGTATTGCAGGTTTTCGGATTGATTTCAGCTATTCTTTGAATTTGTTGAACGTAAGTTAAGATGGTGAGTGAGTTTTTTTATGATAACAAATATGTGATCGATTTCTTTAAGAGAGATTATACTTGATTGATGGCTGCTTAGTTATTTTATGTGAATCGTTTTATTATTTCTTGTTTCCTGGACTTGAGATCTGTATAAAACACCTGTATGTTGTGTATGAAAATATTAGAAGACGATTCTTACATAAAATTTTCTACTGTAAGAACCAACTGTAATCCTTATTAAGTAAATATACTAAGCGGGAATGAGATGGTGTGGTCGTTCTGTCAACTTGGATGGATTCCTTCATTATCATTTATTTAATTGAAATAATGTGAAAGCAATAAAGTCAATAAACTCATCTAGGAAGACAGAAATCGCGTAGTAGAGGGAACAGTAAATTTCCTGGAGACAGTGAATGATCATATAATGATCAATTAACATCTCTGAGACTCCGTGGCAGAAGTAGACGATTCTGAACACGAAATCCATCCACAAGCTTCTCTTCAACTATCCGACGAATCCAACGGTATAGCTTGTAAAAAGTGCCATATGAATATGATTCTGCCACCAAAACCAAACCGTAAATTCATATAGAGCAACGCGCAGTGGGTCAGGCAGTAGCAACGATGCCAGTGAAACCAGCGACAGCGAACCTGAGAGTGTCATAAAACTGACTACAAGCTTCCGTTGAAACTAATGCTTGGTTAGTAACATATGCCAAGCAACAGTATACAAGTAAACTTAAAACCAAAACCATGATGGTTACAGGGTGGGTTTCGAAAGGTGTAAGGGTCTTCCCTTGATATTTAATTTCGACCAGACTTACAAGTACGGTAATGAGAGACGCAAGAACTATATGAACTATGAATAGGTGTGTCTGTAAAGAGGTAGCACGTCAGAGATGGGGTTGCTTATCGGATATATTCATCCATTGCACTCATGAAACTATAACAACTAAGAGCCGAGAACTAGGTTATTTATAATATGAAAAAAGCTATGGAGAATAACCCTTCATGAATCATGAGTCGACCACAAATAAATCCTAAATGGAACAGCAAACTTCTAAATTTCTCATGTTGTTACTTTAGGGCCTCGGGCTACTATATGATAATGGGCAGCTCCAACTTTTAGATGGGTCCAACAAATGATAACCATTAGAAATATTGTTTGTAGATATAATTGCATCATAATATTTTTATTTTTATATTATACGTAATAATTTATAAATTACATATTTTAAATAAATTATTTTACAATATTAATAATTTTAATTTTACAATTTTAAATAAATTAGATCCAAATGATTATTAATTAAATTTTCGATTAGCCTTTTTTTTTGAAGATTGAAATCACTGTAAGAAAATTACAAATTACTAACAAACAAAATTCTATAGTAAGTTAGCGACGGAAATTTAATTCTGTTGGTAAACTTGTCGTGAAAAATGATATGTTTCACGAAAAGAGTCTGTCAGTAAATTTGGAGGAAATTTATCCGCAAACTTTGCCGACGGAATGGTAAAAGTCGTCGTAAAAATAGGCGACAATGTTTGGCGGCAGAAATGAGTGATGAAAATAACTTCGTCGGTAATTTATCGACGGAATTGTCATTATGTCGATAAAATCAAACAACGTCGGTACTGTTGTTTAAATTTACATCGTCTTATTATTCATAAAAACATAAAACCCGAAGCTCCCTATCATTTTTCGGTGGTCTTCGTATTCTCCTCTGCGCATCTTCTTCCATCTACTCTTCTTCTTTCATTCTACCATTGCTTCCATTGTGCTTGGTTATTCTTGTGGAGGTTGGTTCTCTATTTACTGCTCTTGTGTTATTTTTTTGCTTTCAATTTTTGTATGTGAACAATTATGTTGGATATGTTGATTTTAGTATGGATTGAGTCGTGATAGACGTTTATTTGGGTTGTTAATAAGTTATTTTTTGTTGTTGTGTGGTTGTGTTGGTGAATAATGCATCAGAATCAGTAATTTTGAAACAAAGTAGTGTTGTTTTTCGATATTGTATCACTTCAATAGCGTATCAAGTGTTTGAAGAAAGTTTTGTAAGAGGATGATAGACGTGATTTGTAATTTGGAATGTTTATATGATTTCATACCTGTATAAAAAGAAACTTTATACATATTGTTTTGTCATATTGGATGATGGTTTAGCTTCCATCTCATTGTAAAGTATCAACATCCACAACTATGAGGAATTTGAGTTGTATATAAGCTTGAACTGATCCAAGATTTCCATTTCCTATTAAGTGAAGGGGATAACATTATATAATGTGGTATAATCAACCATACATGACTAATGCATATTGGCATACCTATGACATTTTTCTTTTCCTTTTTTTTTTGCAAATTCTTGAACATCCTTTCAAATTATAGACCAAAAGTCCCTATGTTTTAAAACTTTACATTCAAGGATGATCCTCCCTAATTTACTCTACATGTTCTTCCAAGTATTAATGTAAGAACATGTCCTAGTTCCTCTTTTTGAATAAATCTTATACATAACAAGGTAAAAGATCTCCTAAAAAGTTGGAAGTATATAACTAAATACCATGGAGCCTATTATGATGGCTTTTTCACCTGTTTTCAATCATATAACAATTTTCCCTCTTATAGATATTTTTTGAATGGATATGTCTAATATGTTTCATTTTCCTTAGTAATACCTACTTGATTTTTTTGAGTTGACATTAGTTTTGTCTATTTTTTCTAAAAATTTTCCTTTTGACACAATACCGCTATTACTCCTAATTTGGGTAAATAGTTAGCTTGAAATTTTGTTATCAAGGTGACTAAATATTTGTATGTGTGTGTGTGTATGTGTGTCTATATATATATTCTTTTATCTGTACAAACTTCTCTTGATACTTTTCCTGCTTAACTTCTTTTACCATGAGATTAGTCTAAACTTATTGTTATGGACTTGATCTATAATTCAGAGGCTGATTATAACATAAATAGCAATAACTTATACTTCTCATCATTATTAGATATTTTACATTGGTGTGATACTATATAGTGTATTGTAATTCCAAATATATTCCTATATACTAACCCCATCTCATATGGTCCTATTTATGTACATTTTCCATGTTAGTTTTTCATTTTCAATGGTTTCGTATTTTTCTTAAAATAGTGTTAATATTTTAAGTGCAAATTTTACCATGACTTGGAATTTTAAATAATTTTTGGGTATTTACCTAAGATCAAACTCTTTAAGATTGATTGACCATTTTACTAGTCTTTCTGATACATTTGTTTTGTGAAGTAGTTACCTTATTGGTGTGAATAAGCTACTTTCTCATATTTTAGATACTTCAACTTAATTTAGGATTTATAGTATCTTGCTTACATAATATATAAGCTTTTAATTGTTTCCTTTCTCCCTAGTCAAACGGAGCTAAAGGAAGTATCCAAAACGGCTATGTAGATTATAATATTTATCTTAGGGTTGATAACAATAATGGACTTATTAGATAACTGACACTCTTCAGTCCACTAAAATTCATTTGTTTTTTTAATGTTTCCATGGACAATATAACCTTACATTTGTTACAAATTAACTTTTATTCTCCTATAGGTGTTCATGAATTTGAGGAATTCACCTACCCATGCCTTTGCCCCTATATGAATGCAGAAGTGTTATGTGCTCTTGTGGTGTGTCCTTACATGAAAATTTTGCATATTTTTACCGTAGGAATCATGTCTTCTAGGTTTAGGTTATGAACCATACATATATACATGGAATTTCTTTTTAGCTTTGGATATAGAAGATGATACAGAAGCATTGAAGTTTCTATGCTTATAATTGGAGTCCATATGCTCATATGATGACATAGGCAATATATTAACAATATGCACATTATTTTTATTACAAAAAATTTGCTTACCATTAGATGATGTACTTCTATAAGTTTAATCAATTAAATGCTTACCATTTAAGGTTTTTTGGGACATAAGATGCATTATAGTTTTTCATCTACTAAATTGAAATCATAAAATGATGCTTTAAGGATATTTCTCCTTTTTTAATATCTCATTCTCATGTAATAATCATGCTCATTTTCACTGCCAACAACCACACTCTTAGATTATATAAGGTTATATATATAATATTTCAATTGCTCATCTCAATCAATATGCATCAAAAAGTTTTTGAGCTTCTTTATACTTGGAAGATATTTTCTTCATTTTTATGCTTAGAGCCTCTAGGCATTCAACTAACTCTTCATATGAAAGATTAGTATCATAATTATTATTATCATCACAAAAGCTTTAGCAATGGGGTAGCTTATTATTATTGGATACAAAGCACAGACTTTGCATAATATTTTTTGCTTTATGACTTTAAGAAATAATAATGTCAACTTATTAAGCCTTTAAATGCTTTCTTCTTCTTATTTAATTACTTTTCTCTCTTAATCTTCAATAATTTCGAAAATTTCTTTGTGATTACATTTATATCATCCTCATCACTCTCACTTAGATAGGTCTTATATACAGTTTTCCTCCTCCTTAGAGACTTTAAAAATCACACCTCTTCTTGTTGAAGTAAGCTCTTTTTCATGTAATTCATTCATCTACATCTCATAGGTTAGTGATTAGATTGGCTTTTCCAATGGTATGGTCCTTAATTTTTATATTTTTGTTTATTGTCTTTCTTGCAGGTCGTGTTCTGTGTTGAAGAGCATCGATAATTGGCCAATCTCATTTGTCTTCTTTGTAGTTGTGATTGTTTGTCTACCAAGGTAAGTCATTCAACTAAGTAATGTCTACAATGTGATCTATTTTGTGTTGTTCTTTGCAATTTTACCTATAATAATGGTTGATGAGATTTTAAGCTAGGGTTTAATAATCTAAGAATTTATGTTTGGGCAATGCTTAAATTGAAACATAAAGACTTGAACTTATAGGTGATTAATTCAAAATTAGTATTAACAGAAGAAATTCAAATAATTGCCGTGACAATTCTTTACATAATAAAGCCCTAAGATGGTATATAGGCTAGAAACCCATGATGCAACTCCCATGAGGCTTATCGGTGAAAAATTCCACGAGTCTAGGAGTCACAGCAAGAACTTGCTTTCTCGATTCATCTGGTGTATCAATGCCACATACTATAGTACTTGTTTAAAATCAAACTTTGTAAATAAACTTGTAGGCGATTAAATCAAACTTAGTTTTAATATAAGAAATTCACATAAATGACAAGAAAATTCTTTGTATAATAAACCCCTATAATGGTATAGGCTGGAAACTTGTGATGTAACTCCCATGAAGCTTATCAATGAAAAATTTCACGAGCCTAAGAATCACCATAGTGCTTTTTTAATTTCCATTAATTTTATTTATTATAAACCAATTTCCACATTTTTATTTTAATATAAAGTTTGAAAAATAATATATAGATGCTTTTTTCACTGCTTAATGTCACTTCTTACAAGATATTGGTTGGCAAATTGCTTTTATCACATATGTTGTCCATCAATTAAGTCAATATATCGATAAGTCAAGTATAGTTCATTTGTAGGTTGCTTATACGGTATTAAGATATATTAAGGATTATAAAGATGAAAGCCTTATCTTTCATAAAAAAATTCTTCTATAATTAAATGGTTCTTATGACTTAGAATGTGGTGATTTTCTAATCACTAAGGTGGAATTGGTTGTGATTGAGTTTATTGTCTAATCACTAAGTTGGAATTGGTTGTGATTGAGTTATCTAATTGTGAAATCATATAGTAAGATAGGTTGATTTCAATTTGGAGGGGAAATGGTTAGAGACTTGTAAAAACTTAGGGAAAATGAAGGATCTATTAATGTGTAAAGTAAAGATTAAATGTTCTATAAGATTAATATGGCTACTACTGTAATGATTATTATATCTTACTACCGTCACTTTTTGAAATAACAGTTTTGTAGAAATGAGTAATGTTAATAGATCTTGGATGTATAGACAATTAACACCCGATGGTTTCATTAATCTTGAGTTTGTTGAGAGAGTTGAAGCTTTTATTCACTATTCATGTTCTTAACATGCACACAGGGATGGTTCAAATATTAGATGTCTGACTGGTGCTTAATTGATTATGAATTTATTCCACAATACTTATCGATTATTGACATGAAAATGCTTAAGATACTCTCTTTAATTCATATACGATTTTAGGTACAATTTAGAAGCAAATAAATTAAAGTGAGTTGAAAGTACTGCATTTAGGTTATTTTCTGAAGATCAAAATTTACTTGTGTTCATGGAGCAATAAGAAGAAAATTAAAAGACAAGAAAAATGAAACACAAAGAAGAAGAAAAATTTAAAAGCAAGCAGCTGGAAAAAGAGACAAAAATAATAACACAAGATGAAGAAAACGCAGTGCAAGAGGACAAGGCAAAAACGTCTGCGTTTAACGCAAATAGCATCTGCATTTTTGTGTGAAATGCAGACAGTTGCGTTAAACGCAGACAACAGCTGCATTTAACGTAAACATTTACATTAAATGCAGTGTGGAATAGAACAGAAGTGAGGCCTGCGAGGTTTTAAGTGAAGAGTATCCATGGACCATAAACCCCCAACCTTAATTTGTCACTTCAAGCCATAGCATAGGAAGGAACAATGAGAGTTGTGTGAGCTGCATTTAGCATAATGGACTGCATTAAAAGCAGATAAGGACAGTGAGAGGAGAGGAGCGACAGAAGAGAGGGCTATGTACCGAAGAGGTCTTCGGTGTGGCTACAACATGAGGGCTGAAGCGTTTTCCAAGAAAGATCCATGAAGGGCTAGACATCTCGATGCCAGTTCAAAGGCGACATTGGCGTCGATGACTCAGGTTAAGTATTTTTTTAATCATTTTGATGTTTCTTTCTCTCATTAGAAATTTATTTTGATATCCTATGTTAATTGATTTGGGTATTGTGTATGGATAATCGGATTTTCTTTATTGTTCAGTTATTTGTGTATGAACCTGTTGGGGATTGTGCAAAGATAATTTTAATGCGTTCATTGAATCGCTTAATTGCAAACCCGTTGCTAGAATTTTGATATAATCCGTAATTGTTATATTGAAATTCATGTGTAGTGACTAATGATTCGTAATCATTAGGGGATAATATGACCTAGGTTAAATGATGCATCGTATGTGGTTATTGCCTTGATTAATCAATTTTTCTAATTTGTAATGCTACTACCTAATTAAATCTAAAGATTGTATCCTAGGTTATTCAGTGGTTAGGTTTAATTAACGATCGTATATTGATTAAACAAAACCTAAGAGAAAACTCGAGTTAATTATTAACTCACAATTAATAGTTTCTAGGAGAGGTTTGAGAACAACAAATTAATGAAATATGCTTAATTAGGGTGCAGGCCGAAATTGAGCTAAAGAACCAGGTCTCTATCGAATTCTCCACTTTTATCATTTTTCGCATGTTTTCTTTAATTTGTTTTCATTAGGTTAAGTTAGTTTCATTTTATTTTCTTCATTAAAAAATCCAAACCCCCTATTAAATCTAAACACAGGTTAATTTTATTTCATAAACTTTATACACACTCTTTGTGGGATAGACCTAGACTTACCACTACTATAGTAGTAGGTCTAGTTATTTTATTTTGACTAGTATAATGACACGTGGTCAATTTTGGCACTGTTACCGGGGAGTGCAGTGTTTTATTTTTTGTTTGTAATTTAATTGGTGTTTTGTATATATTTGTTCGTAATTGATTTCTTTTCTGTTATTTTGTAATCTTTTCATTTTTGTTGATTTGTGTTTGAATTTTTTTTTCAATATGGACAGAAGTAATTTCTTTTGTAACTCATATTCTCAATCCTATAACAATGTTTGGATTGATTAACCTAACTTTTGTTATGGTTGGGATAATCATTAGAATTACTTCCATGATAATTTGTAGGACGCACAATAATTCTCATACAGATCAGAAGCTTCCTATCACGACTCCGGTCCATCTCTGGAAGAGTTTATTAATATTGTGAATGCTAATACTTTGCAATTGTAGCATAATACTCTACAATTTCAGAAGGATGGAGGGCAATTTCCAAAAAAACACATGGTCTAACGTCCAAGATTCGAAGAGCCAACACGATTCAGGTGCATCTTTAGAAGAATTTATTAAGATCTTGTTGCTAACAATTTGCAATTTGAATAGGATATGCAACAATTACAACAAAATATACAGCAGCAGTTGCAAGAATTCTGACAGGAGACAAAAGCAAGCTAATAGAGCATGGAACACCAAATTGGTCAGATGGAAGTAAGGCTTAGTCGCCTAGAATCGCAAAGCGAACAGAAGCAGTCGTATTAACCCGAGGTATACCCAATGGAAGTTTGTGCCGAAACTTTACAAAGTGATGAGGAGCTTGAGAATTTTGAGATCAATCCTCAACGAATTGCTTGTGTCGAGGAAGTTGAGAATGAGCTCGAAGCCGAAAGGGACACATCTTTTAACTCGAAGGTAAGTACTGAGTCCATGATTATTTTTGAGACTAAATCTTTACCTTTACATAACATATTGGAGGAATTAAATGATGAAGAAAAAGGTGAAGAAACGTTTGAAATATTTCTAGAATGTATGGACTCAGTCGGGATTGAGAATCTAAAGATAAAGAAGATGCTAAATGAGGATGATGATCAACTAAGACCCTATTTGGAGCTACCTCTTGTGGAGGAGTCGCATGTGACACCTAAAGATCACAATTTTGCCACGTGAGGAGGAAATAAGGAGTCAAGCCAACGACCCTAAACGAAGGTGTTTCTTAGGATGCAACGCAAGGGAAGTAAATTTCTTTTCCTTTACGTTTCTGCATTAATTTTTATATGCATGTGTGTTTTTGAATTTGTTTGCTTTACTTGTTTTTAATTTTTCAATCAAAATGAGAGAAAGAATAAGACAAATGAAATAAACATTTTCTCGTTTTCTATTGCTTCTGGGATTATATAATCATGATTATAGTGTAAATTGACTAGAGAATTTCATAGCAGCTTTAACATGTACTTTTTCTTTTGTGATTTGTCGATATGCATTATCTTTAGAAGAGTAGTGACTAATGGTAGACAAAGTCAGTGAGATTTTGAGCCTTATTTGACTGACATATCCATATTTGTCTCATTTCCTTTTGATAATGTGTGACCTTCATGACATGTACATCCCGATTTTGTGTTGAATTTCTATTCCAGACCACATTTTTATCACATGCAATAAGATGGATATGATTAGGCATTCTTTGTTTTTCATAAACCACATTAGCCAAACTGTGAGATCCCACATTGGTTGGAGAGGGGAACAAAGTACACCTTATAAGGGTACGGATACCTCTCCCTTACAGACGTGTTTTCCATGGCTTAATGCACCGGATCCCATCAGAACTCCAAGGTTAAATGTGCTTGGGTGAGAGTAGTTCCAGGATGGGTGACATATGGCAGCATCTTGAGTGGATTAGTGGCAGCATCTTGATTAGGCAAATGTAAGACATGCCTGATGAAAAATGTTGTGATATAAAGTTGACACCTAGCATGTTGATGGAGCAAATTCCAGCAACAATGTTTCTGCTGTTTCTTTCACCTTTTTCCATCAAATTTGCTCCAACTTTCTCCTCTATAATTTGCCTGAACCCTAACCAGATTGCTGCAACGTGGCTTTTCAGGTACAAGACAGGAGACCTAGTTCCTTAGACTGGACTAAAGGAACCTTTTGGATTACTTATGGCTCAGAGGTCTGCCAGCTGACATCAGAAGAGTTGTAGCTTATGTTTTGTAGTCTTCTTAGAACTTGTATAAGTTTTTGTAAATATTTGTTAATGGATTCAGTGTAAGCTTTTGTTCAATGAATACAGTATGAGTTTTTAACAATGAATGCAAGGAATGGTTTTACTTTGATGAATTTTAAATTATGTTAGATGATGCCATGTTAAGTTGGATTTATGTTCGCTCTAACACGCCATTATCATAGGCTATGTACTTGAATGTCCTTGGGAATTTGGGTATATATTCTATGGTAGTGGGATGTTGCACATCTTTTTATGAAAAGCCTTCGCATTTTCTTTATATATCATCTCATTCTAATAGAATTCATTCCGCATCTCCTACAACTCTTGTAACTGTAACTTCTTATGTACACCCGCATCATCAAAATTCATATTGCATCATTTTTATAGTCTAGTATAACTTATGTTGTAACTCCACCAGAATATGATAGCTTCCCAAACATTAGTCTATATGGTGACATCATGATTGGTGTCTGATAAGTTGTCCTATAAGCCTATAATGCATCTTCTAACCTCAACCTCCAATCCTTTTTGTTAGGCTAATTTGCTTTCTTCAGGATCTACTTAATTTCTCGACTTGACACTTTAGCTTGGCCACTAGTCAGGGGATGGTGAGAGATGGAAACTTTGAGTAAGATTTGATATTTTTTAAATAGTTTTTCCATCACCCTATTGCAAAAATGGGTTACCCTATCACTTATGATTGCCTTTGGCATCCCAAACCTAGAGAAGATGTTAGATTTGATAAAAGCTGCAACAACTTTGCCATCATTAGTTTTAGTGGTCTTAGCTTCTACCCATTTGGAAACATAATCAACTATAAGCAATATATAATTAAAACCAAAAGATGGTAGAAAAGGTCCCATAAATTCAATACCCTAAAAATAAAAAATTTCATAGAAAAGAATGGGAGTTTGTGGGATTTGGTTCTTACAGGATAAGTTACCTGATTGTTGGCACCTGTCACATGACTTGCAAAACATATATGTATCTTTGAATAATAAGGGCCAGTAGAAGCCACTCTCTAGTACTTTATGGGTAGCCCTCATTACTCCAAAGTGTCTACCACATGCATACGAATGACAGAATGCTAAGATTGAAGGGGTCTTGCGTTCATTCACACACCTCTTTATTACTTAATCTGCATTGTCCTGTATAAATACGAGGTATCCTAAATGTAGTATTTCTCTTCATTATTCAATTTATCCCTTTGAGCTATTCACAAACCAATAGGTAATTCATATTATTAACTAAAAAATTGATGATATCTTCATACTATAGAAGTCTCAAATCAGTAAAAAATAGTTGTTCATCTAGAAATGTCTCTTTTAGAGGGATGTCATCTTCATTTCTGATCAAGCGACTAAGGTGATCAATAAAAACATTTTCAACCCCTTTCTTATCTTTATCTCCAAGTCTAACTCTTGAAGGAGGAGAATCCATTTGATCAACTTTAGTTTTCCTTATATTTTTGTAAGTAGGTATCTTAAAGCTACATGATTAGAATAAACAATAACCTTAACACCTAGCAAATATAACTAAAATATCGCTAAAATAAAAGCATTAGGAAAAATTTCTTTTTCGATTGTAGAGTAATTTAATTAAGCTGGACTAAGAGACTTTGAAGCATAATGTATGGCATGAAAAGCTTTCCCACTCGTTATCCTAGAACAACCCCCAATGCATAATCACTTGCATCACATATGATCTTGATGGGAAGGCTCCAATCTAAAGGTTGAATCATTGGTAGAGATGTTAAAAGCTCCTTAAGCTTGATAAAGGCTTCCTTACACTTATCATCAAACTCAAAGGAGACACCTTGTTACAACAACTTGCATAATAGTAACGCTATTTTCACAAAGTCCTTGATGAATCTATGGTAGAAACCTGTATGACCAAGAATAGAACACACTTCCTACACATTTGAGTTAAGGTAAGGAGAAAATGAGTTCAATTTTATACTTATCTATCTCTTACCCCTATCAGATATAACATGCCCTAAAACTATGTCTTTGTCTATCATAAAATGAAAATTTTCCTAGTTAAGCATAAGGTTAGTTTCAATGCATCATTCCAAAATAAGAGCAAGATTCTCTAGGCATTCATAAAAGGAAGAACCATAAAAACTAAAATCATCCGTAAATACCTCTATGATTTTCTCAATGTACTCAAAGAAAATAATCACCATACATCTTTGGAAAAGGGTGGGTGCATTGTATAATCCAAACTGCATCCTTTGATAAAAAAATTGTATCAAATGGGCATATGAATATTGTCTTTTCTTGATCTTCCAGTGCAATCGGGATCTGAAGATAACCTGAAAAGCCATCTAGAAAACACTAATACTCGTAACCAGCCAATCTTTCAAGCATTTGATCAATAAAGGGAAGGGGTGTAACACACCACTACCATAGAGCATATACTCAAAAATCCAAAGGACATTCAAGAATATACCCTATGAGAATGGCATATTAGAGCAATCATATTCACTATTATGGCATCATACAAAACACAAGTGATCATAAGTTCAACATTTCTCATTTCATTTCTCAAACATCATTTACATTGTCATTACATCTCAAAATCCATATTTCCACATTACAAAAACAGCTGAGAGTTTATTGATCTTTACAAAATATCTAACATTAAATGAGATGCTAATAGAAACAATCTATCTAAACTCCTTATACATCAATTGACCAGACCTTTGAGCCATTCCTTGTTTCCAAAATTGACAATACTAGACTATTACTAGATTGCCTTAGAAGCTAGGTTTCCTCGATACCTGAAAAATATTGCAATTTTGATGAATTTTGCGAACTCAGTTAGTGAACCATCATCAATGTGCTCACTCGAGTGAAAACACCACATCACAAGTATATCACAATAACTTGAATTAATTCCCATACAATTTTGTATACCAAATCACACTATACATCATATCTCAAAAAGCACATTATAATACAAATATGTCATATAATCTTTTTAGAGCAATCCAGTCTTTCACCTCAATCATTCATATCATCAACATGTATACACGTATTGCAGATCACTATTCCAACACAATTCAGTACTTTTTTTCATAATCATTCATATGTACACAAACATAATATAACATTATATCAACTAAATTTAGTCATTCTTTACAATGATTCACATGATACAAACATATACCGGGCTCATTTCAGATACTATCCCATACCCATTATGGATACTAGGCTCATTAATTGTTGAGCTTCTGGCTCTATGTGCACATTTATAAACTTTAAGCTCTTTTTTACGTTGGTCACTCCGGTCGCAACTCTTGTATCTGATCATGCATATCAATGTAATGAAAATGCATCAAATCACATATTATGCTATTAATAACTCATTCAATGTGCACAGTCATGTAACTCATTCATCGGATCTAAGTTCGGCATTCAACATATAGTTGAGAACACAATTTCCAAATTCACATTCAATTTGCAAACACTGCCAATGCATTCTCAAATATCAAACTCCTCAGATCATCAACATCTGAAATTAACACAATCATATCAGTAAAAATTCAATATCTAACGGTTAATTAAGAACTATTCAAATATATTGAGTAAACATCTAGGTTAATTTATAGTATGCTCTAGATAGATATTGTCTTGACAAGCCGGCAATATCTGGAAGTTGTCTGTTAATTTGTACTTCTAAATCATGCAATACAAACGTATGTACACAATTATAACTTGTTTAATCAAATTACTCAATCATACACATGTATATGTGTTATGTTCGATGCATGCTCAATTGAATATCCCGAGTATGTAACCTTATTCACAAATCTTGCTCATTCATTCATCATAGCTTGTATATAACTTGTTTGCAATTAGGTTATACCTTAAGTAAGTTTAATTACTCCAAATTTATCAGTCATTCATTCACCAATCAATTTTTTATATGCACATAATTTCCTAATTTTCATTCATTTATACCTAGTTCATATTGTTTATATCCTTTGAATCACATTTGCATTCCTAAGAACATCTTTATACTATTAACAATTCATACTGTAGCACCCCACTTTCGCAAGACATGTACCTGACATCCATGGTGATATCCGAGTACGTACCCCGCGAGGGTGGTATGCTAGAACGATCACTCAGTCAAAATTCATCACAAAACTTTTGTTTCTTTAAAACAAGGTACATGTAAGCGAAAATTACTAATCAAATTGGGCCCATGTCATTTAAAAACATTTCCATTTACAAGTTACAATTGTTACAAACATTAGTATTCAACCATAATTTGGGCCCATTTCAGATACAAAACACTTGAAACCATAAAGTCATTTCATTACCAAAACATTTACAAACATTTTGTACAATTTTTTATTGAACATAATTCAAAAATAAAATCACTGAAGACATATGCAGGTGCAAATGATCCCGATCCCTAATCCATATCAGACTTCAGTGGCTATACTCCATTTAGCCTAGCTGCATAATTCCTCAGAACCTGAAAAGCCACATTGCAATTTTTGATGAGTTTTGCAACTCAGTGAGTGAACCATCATTGACGATTTCACCATATTACACACAAATATCACATATATCACAAATATTCATTCAGAACATATAATTATTTTTTAGACACTCACATAACAAGGCATAACATATGGCCACTCATTACAGCTTTGCAAATCATTCATGAATTACAATCTTATATGAATGCTATATGCATGAGGCTCACATTCGTTCTTATTGTTGTGACTGAGTGCCTATCATATACTTATACAAATACTGGCCCATAGGGCTCAGTCATGTTAAGTCAAAATGACTTTACGTGATTAATAATTTTGATAATAAACAAAAAGAAGACGAATGAAAAGCAGACAAAGAATAGCTAACTAAAAAAGCGGATGAAAGCTTAGTAAAAAAGAAAGCAGGCGAAAGCTTAGCGGAAAACAGACGGAAGATATCATAGTAAAAATCAGACGAAAGCTTAGCAGAAAATAGATGGAAGATATCGTAGTAAAAATTAGACGAAAGCTTAGCAGAAAGTAGATGAAAGCTTAGTAAAAAAGAAAACGGAACAAAAGCAGACGAAAGCTTAGCTAAAAGAAGACGAAAGCGGAAAGTATACGGAAGTATCAGTCTGAGTTAGTTACAGAACTCAACTGAATAACCGTTTCTTCAAAGATTCAAGAAGCAGTTATCA
>JANVCL010000213.1:34610615-34645008 GCA_026546855.1 Erythroxylum incrassatum | reverse complement strand
GTCCCTCAGGAAGGCGGCCCAGTGTAGTATATTCTAATACAATACAAGAGAGTGTTGCATAGAATTCTAGTTGGTACGATACATTAATTCACAATAGTTACTGATCAGCTCAAAGCAGTGTTTTTAAATCTGGACTGGATCGGCCGGTTCGACCGGTCGGTGGTCCCATCCAGGTTACACTTCAAAATCAGTGGTCAATTGACCCAGTTCGAACCGGTCAAAACCGGTCCGGTCCGACCGGTCTGACAATTTTTTTATTTTTTTGTTTTTATTTTTGTATTTTTTAAATATTAAATATAATTATTACATAATTATGACGTCACACCGATTCAACCGGTGATTGAACCGGTCAAATCGGTGACTAGTAAGACCTCCGATTCGATGATCGGTCCGAGTTTCAGAACATTGCCTTTAAGAGATGATTTTCTGAACTTGAATTCTGTAATTGAACTTGATGTAGCCTTATTGGGTTTGATCAAATTGAACCCATCAAATAAAATAATTAGATTGTTAAGAATTTAGTTTGCCTAAAGAATAAGGATGATTTCAATTGGGGTCAATTAGAAACAGTTTCTCTATTAGTTAGAGATAAAAATGTGAACTGTTGAATCTCTTCAGACTTTGTGTGTTAGCGAGATTTTTTTTTAGTACTGTTGTTGCTGTTATTCTATTATACTATGATAAATATAATTTTTTCAATGCTGAAAAAGCACAAATAATTTATTAAGACTGTCTAATGACAAAGTATGTTAGAATCAATACCAACTATGTCATAATTGCACCTACCATTGCAAATACTATTCAATTTGCTTTGAAGAATCCGTAAAAAGAAAAGGGTAAACATAGGATGCATTTCTGAATTAAGCAAGGCCTTTCCATAGAAACTTTTAAGTTTGTACTATATTGTAGCAGAAAGGCCTCTAATAATAACTCGTACGCCTTTATATTCTAGATGTGACAATTAATTTAATTAATCTATCAACTGTTATGAACTAACTATTCTTCTTGTTACGTTATCTTCCACTACATCAGCTGAAGGCAACAATACTTATATGTATATATTACGCAATATCAGCTGAGAAAAAGAAAGGAAATTGGGTTGGTATTGGTGGAAAGTGGAATCTTACCAAAGTTTGGAAAAGTGGTAAAAAGATGAACCATGAGTTATATAATAAGCATGCGAGGACACACCTCCCTCCATTGAAACCTCCCCTGAACTGTAGGGAAGTTCTTTCTGCAGCAAGTGTGGAGTAGGATATTGTAACAAGGTCTAAGGTTACATTATACGTGAAAGTGGACTTGATGACTTAAACACATCCAATTTTGGTCGGCATATCTATTGTCAGGTACCTGATGTGAAAAATAACAAAATTCACAAGTAGAGATTAAATATGAAATTACACAAGAACCGAGGGTGGAGCCATTGGATAAATGTCGAGAGCTTGGAATTCCGTACTTGAACACACAAAACCACAATAGACCAGTGAATAAGCAAGAGTTGTTAATTAAAGAAACAAGGGTTCAGATCAGACTTTAGAGATGAAAATGAGCTGGAAGCACGTGTCAAAACAAAGGGGGCACGTGCATCTGTGGCGGAGGAAGGGAGATAATGCTCGGCTGTATCGGTAACACTTGCCGGGTTGACCGGAGACAAACGGGTCTCCAAAGGACGGCGTTTCTTGTGCACCTCCCACTCTCTCTCTGTGCAGACCCACGCGTGTGTGTGTTAGTAAGCAGTAAACGACACAGTCTGCTCTTTATACCTCTCTCTCTGTAGTCTGTACTTCTTTTTGCCTCGTGTTTTCTAAATAGTAAATAGTCTCACTCCCACTCCCACTGCCACCTGCCTGCTTCTTCTTCTTGCAGTTTTGTTTTGACTGCTCCACTTCGAAAACATCATTTTTCTTTGGTCTATCCTCGACCTCCCACGGTTTTGTCTTCCTTTTCACCTATTTCGGATAAGGTTTTAAATAAAATATTATAAATCAAATTTTAATTAACTTAAAAATTTTTATTATTAAATCAATCAAACCAATTGAATTTTTAGTACTCAAGACTAATTCAAAATCTCAACCCCTTAATAAAAGATTACGTGGTTAAACATTAAAGAAATGGAAAAGCACATCAACAAGCACGTGGATTTGGATAGATGTGGATTTTTGTTGGCCTATCACCAATCACAATTAAGTAAAATAAATAAAATTAATAATAATAATAATAATTAAAGGAAAGTCACGCTTGATTTGGGAAACGGAAAAATCTTCTATCGTTATATTTTAAATTGCGTATGGATAAATTTTTTGATTGACACAATAGCTTATAAATTACATCAGTCAGATATTTCGTATTAGACAAATTTTGTACAACATACTCAATCAAAAAAACATAAGTAGAAAAGTTCAAACAAAGAACTTTTATTTCTATATCTTTTATTTCAGAGTTTAGATTCTTTGTTCAGTTTTACTCTGTCTTATTCTGTTTCATAAAATCTCAGTCATTTATTTTATGGATTTCACGCAAATCTCATGCGGGACTTACATAAATAAATGGCTGAAATTTATTGAATACAACAAGACACTATAATATTATACAAAAAATCTAGCATTCCACCGATTCAACCCCAAAAAAAAAAAGGTCTCATTTAATCAACATCGTCCACTTACGTGTTTGTATGGGAATCGCTTATATCAAGAAACTACATTATTAATGTTTTTATTTATTTTGGCTCGTAATAAAGTGGTGGGGTCACATTCTGTTTAATCTGTTCATCTTTGACCTTTGACTGCCACCTCCTCCAAGCCTAACTGTGAAGATAAATGGACAATTCAGTTGCTACAGTCTTTTGGTTATTATGAATTAGTACTAGTACCACTCCATGTTTTGTGTGCTTATTGCTCTCAAGTGCTTTTATTACAAGTTAGTCTGTCTTTTTGGACCCTTCCCCCACACCTTGATGTAAAAGCTTCGTTGCATCACTGGAACATGGTTGCATTACCTTTGTCACATCAGTTGCACTGGTGTCTTTGACCAGAATAATTGAGTTGAAATTTGCTTGTTAATTTCGCTAACCACTATTGGATTATTGGCAATGGAATCCTAGTAGATAAGGCAATTTTGGGATTATGTCTAGTGGAAGGAAGGATTGAACTTCAAGACTTTCCCCTTTTTGAAAAAACTGATACCTTTTTCATCACAAAGCAGGATTGGACGCACCACCAGACTGTAAAGGATGTGTTAACATAATGCTGTTGCACTCTCAACGTTCACAGTTTGATTCACTACACATGAAAAGGTAAAGTTAAAACAGCACCACTAAACAATAGTTACAGCACTAAAACCAGCAGGTAATTGGGTGGGCATAATGGAGTCGAAGATTACATTACTATATTTGACGTAAACAGGAACTCGATTATGGAGATGTGGGACCCAACAAGTTTCATTTGACCATACCAAACCACTTGTGTGCTACTACTTCTTTTTTCCCAACTAAGGTTAGGTTGTAAGTAAATGCTACCACACGTGTGGCCAAAAGGGTCAGATAAGCCCCTGCCCAGCTCTCATCGTATAAGATAAAAACCAAACCATGTGTCTCGACAAATCTGAAAGAGAATTTTCAGGCCTTCCCTGAATTCACAACAGACCAAACCCATACCTTCTTGTCTCTGTTCTTCTGTGTCCGTTTTTCTTTTACACCCTGTTTCAGGTTAAAAGAAAATATGCCTGGAAGCCTTGAGCCTTTGGACTTGGGCATTCAGATACCGTACCACTTCCGGTGTCCGATTTCGCTCGAGCTCATGCGCGACCCTGTCACCGTCTGTACTGGTCAGACTTACGACAGGACCAGCATCGACTCGTGGGTTGCAACCGGTAACACAACCTGCCCGGTCACTCGAGCTCTACTCACTGACTTCACTCTCATCCCCAACCACACTCTCCGTCGTCTGATCCAAGACTGGTGCGTGGCCAACAGGTCCTTCGGCGTCGAGCGAATCCCAACGCCGAAACAACCTGCCGAGCCCGGTTTGGTTCGATCTTTATTAAACCAAGCATCTTCTGGAACAAACCCGAAT
Organism: Erythroxylum incrassatum; assembly: GCA_026546855.1. NCBI lineage: Eukaryota > Viridiplantae > Streptophyta > Magnoliopsida > Malpighiales > Erythroxylaceae > Erythroxylum > Erythroxylum incrassatum. The sequence continues at coordinate 34,640,938 of JANVCL010000213.1, read as the reverse complement.
TCTTCCCGCCTCTCAGCTCTCCGCCGGCTTAGGGGACTCGCTCGTGACTCGGACAAAAACCGGGCTGTTATCTCATCACAAAACGCACCTGAGATCCTCATCAGCCTACTCTTTCACAACTCCGGTTCGACATCTGCTGAATTACACCACGAAGCACTCGGGCTCTTAGTCATGTTTCCTCTTACTGAATTGGAGTGCGTCTCAATATCTTCTGAACCAGACCGAATCAGTTATTTAGCGAATCTGTTATTTCATTCCTCGATCGAAGTCCGAGTCAACTCAGCGGCTCTTATCGAAATGGCGGTGGCAGGAACGAGGTCGCCCGAAATTAGAGCACAGATAAGCGGAGTAGAAGAAATCTTCGAAGGAGTGATCGATATGTTAAAGAATCCAATCTCGTATCCAAGGGCTTTGAAGATAGGTATAAAATCTTTGTTCGCTTTGTGCCTCACGAAACAGACACGGCATAAGGCGGTTGCAGCCGGAGCCGCGTCTGCGCTGATCGACAGATTGGCTGATTTCGACAAATGTGACGCCGAGAGGGCTCTGGCGACGATCGAGCTGCTATGTAGAGTGCCGGCGGGTTGCACAGCGTTTGCGGCGCACGCGCTGACAGTGCCCCTACTGGTGCAGACGATCCTGAAGATATCGGACAGAGCAACGGAGTACGCAGCGGGGGCGCTGCTGCCGCTATGCACTGGAGCGGAGGATAGCCGGAAAGAGGCGGTGGCTGCCGGAGTATTGACGCAGCTGTTGCTGCTGGTTCAAAGCGACTGTACGCACAGGGCAAAGAGAAAGGCTCAGATGCTGCTTAAGCTGCTTAGAGACTCGTGGCCCGATGAGTCCGTTGGGAATTCTAACGATTTTGTTTGCAGCGAGGTTGTGCCGTTTTGATGCTCTTTTTTCTATCTCCTCTTGTCGTTTTGATGGAAATTAAATGATAATTTGATGGGAAAAAAGAGTATTTGACAAATTTAGGTTTTTAGGTTCGGTGTATAGAGAGAATTGAAGTTCTGTATGTAATTTATGAATTTATGAAATTCATAGTTTCTGTTTTAACAAATTTTGAAATAATTCATAAATTATATATTTAAAATAAATTATTTAACAAATATTTATAAATCTTAATGCATATATAAAAATTTTATTAAGTTAAAAAGTTCCTTACATTTTGTGAATTTAACTCAAAAATTTTAAACTCTTAAAGGTTCGAAATCTGATTTCTATCATAGTGACCAAAAGTTAAACTGATAAGACAAGAGGTTTAAGGTTTAAAATGTTCAACCAGTATTAAATCGTTATAAAATTGGTTAAGATTGAATAAAATTATACAATTTGAAAGTAATTGAAAGAGACTAAAGTTTAAAGTTTAATTAAAAAAGAGACTATTAAATAAAAATTAATCAAATTTATAAAAACTATAGTTTAAAAAAATCGATCGATTAATTAATAAATTTATTGATTTTTGGCAACAATAATTATTAAACTAAATCGAACTAAAAATTTAAAAGCTGAACCGAAAAATTGGTCGATTCGAGATTTTCGCTATTAAATTGACTGAACCGTTTAATCAATCTCGTGCTGAAAGAGAAACTCCATTTTAGCAGACTTTGGCATTAATATTAGAACTTTAGCATGGCAAAGATAACAGTAGAGATTCTTGAGGATGCAGGAGATGATAATTTGAAGATCCAATAACACATAAAATCTGTATAAATTAATAATTTAAAACTAAATGCCTTGTTTTATTCAATTGGATTAGTGTTGATAAATCTAAGTTACTTTACTTTTTATCAGACACTTGAAGGTGTTTAGGTGAACTGTAGGAGTCAGCGAACCTGTGACCTCCTCTAAGGTGGGAGACACTTGAAAGGGGTCCTTCCGCTAGCTGGACCACCGGGGCTGAGTCACATGTTTGTGGGAATATAAACTATGGATTGGTATTGGAGTTGGGAGTCACATGGCGATGGGTGGCTCTGTGCCTCTGTTCATCTTCCATCCTTGTAGTGATGGCTACACTTGCTCACATGCTGCAAACCAAACTTCGATTTCTACCCTTAAAAGTCGCAACTCACAGGAACAGACTTGAAATCCTTTTGTCTTTCAACCCCTTTGATACGAAACATTTGGGTCCCCAATAGTTAATGTGTTGGTTCTTTTAGCTTTTGGAGTTTGGAAGTGTTTGAAGAGTTCTCATCCTTGCTTTAAGATTCTCTTTCAAGCTCTCATTTCTCTTTAACAATGGGTGCCCACCAACCCCAAGCTTATGGTTACCACCATTCAATCCCTTAGATTCATTATCCACAGACATTGTCTTCTTCCTCAAGGCCTCCATTAGTTCAATTCTCTGTTTCACCTGATTGTTACCGCCCTTCAGGATTCCAATATCTCTCAGGGTCATCGAAGGACAGTGGCATGTGCATTGACATGAGAGCATGAGTACATGAACTTCTTTTCCCTATCGTTTCAGATTCACAGGACCACCATAACAAAATTTCGCCCTGACGTAAACTCATTGGCTGTGTACTTCACTCAGACTCCTTAACACAGTTTCTTTTGCTTGAGTAACTTCTCTGGTGCTTTGGTAAGCAATCTTAGATAAAGCAGTTGACAACAGAAAAGAAAAAGTAACTTGGAAAGAAGAAAGCAAAAGGAAGCTATTTGACCTTTGGGAGAACAGTATTAGAGAAAAAGAAACAGCAAATGCTTTAATCTTAGAACTTTCTTTTCATTACTGTACCAAATAGTTGAAGCATAATATCTGATACAGATCCAAACATTTCTTATTCTGAGATTGCACTGCTTGTCATGGTGCTCCATTTTCCAGGTATTGCCAGAACATACAGCATAATATTAAACCAAGAACCATCCAATCCATCTTGATTGACATTAATGTTTAGTTAAAGATTTAACAGTTTTATACCACTCATATTCAGTATTGCATATCACTAAGATTACATTTTCATTGACACTTTTGTTTTAAATCTTTGAAGAGCAAAGGAAAAACCTGACGAGCCTCCAAATGTGAAATTGCCAACTGTCATTGAATATGTTCGTTTGAAGGCCTTGGAGTAGTACTGTGGGCCGCAACCTTGCCTTTTAACCACAAAACTACGGAGTTCGCACGCAAATTGGAATTCGACCTCTGAGTCTGAGGGATTCAACACATGGGCTAGGCCCTTTTTCTCTATGCAGACGAGCTTTAGCTTAACAAAGACGAAATTTCTTACCCTAAGAAGGAAACATGTCTGATTTGCCTACTTATAATCGAAAAGAACCTGGGAGCTGAAAGTGGATGAACTCTGAAACCTGAACTAATTAAATTCTGAGTATGCATGTTTTGGATATTATATATGCAACTAAAAATGTATCAGGAAGCTCATTTTGAAAATTACTTGACAAGTAATGGCGATGGACACTGCTTAAATATATATAAAAAACCTATAGTGATCACATAAACCAGCAAATATATAATCTGCTTCGATATATAAACAGGAAGGCATTCTTTATCACATATATTTGCTTGTCATTATATAAAAATGTATGCTGTCCAAAAAAAAAACCTTTTGGATAAATTCCTATGATTAAAAGAACATTTTCAGGGTTCGAGGGTATGCTATCTCAGGTAGTGACCCAGCACATTATCTCGGCTGCAGCTTGTTTATACGTTTCTTCTGCTGGAATAGTCTCTGTGAACCAATCATAAGCTCCATTTGCCTGTTTGATGTTCTTAATGTTAGAAATTGACAATATATATGTATCTGTGTGTGTGTGAGAGAGAGAGAGAGAGAGTATATGTATGTAATTTAATTGATCTCCCTAAATTTATATTCGAATTTCTGGAGCTGTTTTTGCTTATTGATGGAATATATACATATAGGCAAATGAAACAGCAGTCGAAGCTTGTACTAGCAACGACCAACTTGGTTGGTGAACACGAAACCCTAGTTTATGGAATCATGATTTCTTTTGAGTTTTTTATAAACTTAGTAAACCAACCCATTGTACTATATTTTACTATGAATGCTTATATCATTGTACTTTGAAGACTTATTACAACTTTAACATTCTATAACTAACGACCACGTTAATGGGTTCATTGAGCCATTTCATTAATCCAAGTTAACTTACACATGAAATATTAAAAGACATACGGGAATGTTGTAGTTTTGGGTGCGACGGGTAAAGAATGGTATCTTGTGGAAGAGATTAATTGATTGAAAGAGCAATTAGAATAATAGTATTTCCCTTAATCTATGATCTTGTCTAATTAATTTACAACCAGAAAGAAGAATAGTGTCAAATTCACTGAAGAGTAGAAGTATATATGTATATGACAAGAAACTTACCCGAGCTTGAATCATGTACATGCTCCTAGTGCAATCCGAGGAAACATGAGCAGACATCACCTGTATGTTATGCTTTTCCAGCAGATAGCAGATGGTAGAGAAGAGACCTGGTTTCTTGGGAGAGCATATACTGATTTGAGCTTCATCCCCACAAATGTTCAGGACGACATTGGTGGAAGTCCACGTCTGAAAGATCACAGGATACCTTAAAATTGAGGAAGCATTCAAGTTTGCAGGTTTTGTTGCAGTAATTGACATGTTATTTGTGGACCCTAGATCAGCTAAGAAGGCCTCCCTCGAGTCTGACTGGTTTTGTGAGGTAGGTAGAGACGGACTGTAACCAAATGTCGCCGTGGCTCCTTGTAGCCTTTCAAGCTTTTGTTTCTGTAGCCTCTGGAGTGTTTGCTGTAGGGTTTTGATGTAGTTTACAGCTTCATCAACAATGGCGGACTTGTCAGCCTATACAAAATTAGGGATCCAAACAAACACTTTACCATATGGAAACTTCTTAATTTCCTTGAAACTATAAGATCGTATTCATAATAAATTAGACAAGATCACAAGTTAGTTGGTGAATTCTTTTCATGTTGTCAATTTGGCATATTTGTCTCCTTCAAATTGTCACTTGGGATTTGGAAACTAGCTTTTAATTAATTGGAAATCATAGCATCTCATGCACGAAATACTTACATGGCAATCCCATCTCAAGTTAATTGGGAACATAATATATGCTAAATTTCCAACGATACAAGATGTAAACAGCTTCTACTTAGGTCCAGCTCTAAAACTATTATAGGGTTCCTTATGAAACCCTTAAAACTTCAGTGCAATTTTTGTTATTTAACTTCAAGTCTTGAATTTATCTCAAACCAAGCGTTCTATACGTGTACTCAAAAGGAATTCAGACAAAAGAAGAGATCTTTAACGAAATGTGAATGTTCTTCCGCATGAACATTGTACAAGAGACACTACAGCTGTTGTTCGTAAAACAAGATCATATACTATGGCTACATGGACAAGTAGCTAGATTCTGTGGAGTAAGGCCAAAAGATTTTCTCTTCAAGATGAGGGGAAAAGATTGAAAAGAAGAAAAAGATAAGAAATGGCCATGCTCCTCTCTAACTAACTTACACACTAAAGAAAATTGATACATATTGGAAAGAAGAAAAAACGAGTACAAAAAGGCCCTTTTCCTTTGTATAGAAATTAAGCAAAACTAAGTATGAGATATATTCTCTAATTTATAACAAAACAAAGAAATGGTAAACAAGATCAAAGAAGTGTATATCTATAGAGCCCTAGGGCCAAGATTGTCGCCTGAACTTTGTAAAGTGATCTATTACCTTAGGAGGAAGTTGTGGAAGCAAAGCATGAAGACTAGAGAACATGTTCCTCATCTTCTTCCTCCTCTCTCTTTCAGTCCATATGTGCATCTCATGATCTGATTCTCCACCGCCACTACCAGTACCACCAACTTTGGCTTCTTTAGCTTCACTGGCGATTGCTTTGCCGTTTCTGTGTAATTCTTCTTGTACCCTTTTCTTACTTATCGTTGCCACTTTTTTTCCTAATTCTGTTGGACTATTGGAGCTCGACCCCAATGGTAAAGAACACTTCTTTCCTGAGTAATCTCCACTACCGCCAGATTTATCAGAGTTCGTTAAACAATCCCATGTCTGGTTTTCCCAGAACAAGCTGTCGTGCTCTTCTTCTCCGGACATGACCAAGCTTATTACAGAGGGAAACAGACAGACAGAAATAAATATGAAAAGATAAAAGAGAGAAAGTAGTATGATACAAGCAAGGAAAGAGAGAGGCAGTATATAAAGGCTTTAAAAGAGAGAATGAGAAGAGAAAGAGATAGAGAAGGAAGAGGAAGATGGCCAAAATACAATCATAAGGTGATGCCGTTACTACACTTGAAAACAAAAACTGAAAACATAAGCTACAAAATAAAGACTTCTTCTCTTTTTTATGGTGGTGTTCCACACTGTATATATGACAGGCCCCACTTGCCTGAACTGTATCTATCTCTTTTATGATTAATTTACCCTTTCTAACCAAAGCATCATCTGCCATATTTGGAAAGAAAATCCAACTACAGTCTTAATTAAGGCACAAAATTTAATCACTCAAAGTTTGAGGAATGTTTCAACAGGCAGCAATATGCGGAACTTGTTTCTCTTCATCTTCCTTTTCTCCAAGGGTTGTCATGAGACAGATTGAACCTAGCTAAGCAATCTGTAAGACCAAGTTCTGATGAGTTGCTCTGTCGTAAAACTATGAGAATAACTGGGAGCAAAAAGATGATATGTTCGTTTTTACCTTGATCTAAAGAAAGAAAACAAATATGCAGCTCTTGTGACTGACAAAAACAGTTCATTATTTTAGGAATATGAGATGCGAGCGTTACATGCAAATGTAATGATTGAGTGTCAGGTGACTTCATCATGATTTGTTTAGGATAATTATTTATTGCGTTACAAGTGTAGGCTTCTTTTGGTTTTCATTCGCTACAAAACAGAATAACACAGAATTATGTATGTCTTGCACTTTTCTGCTCTGTTTACTGTCCGTGTAAGGTTTAATTCACTAATACACCATTTGCTTAGTGGAACTCACACTAACAAGGTTTTGCATGCTTTTTGAATGGAAGAAGTAACGATAATTGACAAGCACAACACGAAGTTTGTTTGAATAGTGCCGGAAAATTTGAAACTTTTGATGACGATCAGATACAACTTCCTTCAGAAATATAATTTTAATTTTTTTATTATTTTAATATTTATGTTAGACTCAGATTTATTTATTATTAATTCATTATATAATAGTAGACATTGGTGTTTTTTATTTCAATAAAATATTTTTTTTACTTATTCTTATAAGTTTTACTTCTTATTTATTAAATACCGATTGAACCTCTAAACCTTAAACCTTTACTTCGACCTGTTCGATGTGTGGTCTGGTTTTTAAAACATTCTTCTTAAACCTTACTCGAACATATTAATTAATCATGACTCAAACTTATAGTTTAATGTAACTATAATAAATTATTGATTTTTGACCTGATTTAATTAGTTTAAGTTGGATTATTTGCTTTACCATTACTATTTTTAAATGAATTATGAAAGAAAAGATTTTATGAAAAATTAAAAATCTATAATTTTAAAGATTATAAAACTACTTAAATAACAGGAAATTTTGGTCATTTATTATTTATCTTTTATACATAAAAATAATTATTATTATAGTTTGAATAAAATATTTCAAATATTTTGATCTTTTAGTATATTAAACATTTTTATTTTATAATGATATATTATTTAAAGATGTTTGCATATTTTACTAAAATATGATTATTAAAAAATTTATAGTGATTAAATGAATCGGGATTAGAACATTTTTATAAAAGACATTACAAAATATAGTTATACTTGGACCTATCTTTATTTTCATATTTTTCAATTTTGACATTTAAAATATTATAAAAGATAATTTCTTGCAAGACATTTGTTAAATTTTACTAAAATTATATTGAAGATAAAACTCAGCACAATTAAGCTTTATCACTAGCTTAAATGCACAAATATTTATTTTTATCCTTTAAAATTTTAATCTGAAGACAAGATTTTTCATGATTGTTAATACAACAAAGTCTAAAAATAGATGCCTGACTCAATTGGTAAGGACCCTACTCAAGGAAAGGTTGCACCAGCTACGAGATAAAACAAAGAAAACGTGTATACGTCATTAGTAAATACCATATGCCTCTACCGTTATTTGTCTATCTATAAAGTGTTAGCACATTGTATGTATCTAACCGGAGTTCAGCTATCAGCCAAAAGAGTAACTTGAAGGAGGATATGAGGCCTAAAGAAGGGTCAGAGGAAATACTACTCATTGCTCAATCCCTAACTTGCAAATAAATTGAGTGATTTCAAAGAAAATGCTATGGGTAAGGGTATTCACTTATTGCATTGAGAAGCTGTCTGAAGTCATAAAGTTATGGGCGGCCTCGGACTCCGTATGGTTCGTGATAACAGCATAGCCATTCTAGGCAAGCTTCTTTGGGATCTCTTTCAGGATAATAGGAAACTCTGGATTGAGGTGATGTAGAGTAAGTATTTACGGACTGCTTCTATATTTAACTGTATGGCCTCTCGCACTGCTTCTCTGAAATGGAAAGCTATATGCAAAACTATTCCTTACTTGCGCGATGGCTTCCTTTGGAGAGTTGAGAATGGGACTAACATTTCGCTTTGAAATGATCGTTAGGTTGGTGACTACACGCTATGCAAACAGTTATCCCAAATCGACAATCAGGAACAACATTTAATGGTTGGGGACATTCTAAATGATCGGCGCATGTGGGATCTCTCTTGACTACATACACCCTTAGGGTCAAATGTGCATCATTCTATCATAGCAGTTCCCAACTCTTGATCAAGGTTGGCTAAAGTTTGGGGGGAGTCGACAGCTGGACAATACATGGTGAAATCAGGATATGAGTTTCTTACCTGTTTACCTCATCCTCCTGCTCAGCATTAGACGCGGATTTGGAAACTTAATATCCCTCAAAAGTTCCGCTTCTTTATTTGGCATATTAGTTGGCACCGCTTACCTACAAACGAGCTACGTTATAAACAGGGAATGGCTTCATCCCCTGCTCTCACAAGTGCAGTAAAGGGTGAGAAAACCATATCCATGCTCTGAGGGATTACATTTGGGCGAAGATGATGTGGGCCTCCATCCTTGGGCAGGTAGAGGATTCTTTCTACAGACTTAATCTAGACGACTGGCTATACTCTCATGCTCTCGACTCTCTGCGTCCTTTTCACCATGTGCTAAAATTCATCTGTCATGACTTGGATTATTTGGTGTGCTAGAAATAAAGAGGTAATCCAGCACAAGGTCACATCTTCCGTTGGACAACTTTGGTGGTTCTTGAGGCTTTTTGATGAGTGCAACCGTGCTTTCTCGTCAGCTACACTTCCAAAATCGAGCAAATGGATTGCATGGAAGGCTCCGTCACCAAGGTATGTTAAACTTAATGTGGATGGTAGCTCGACTAGTAATCCAGATATTGCAGGCTTTGGTGGTTTGTTACGTAATGAGAAAGGGGACTGGATAGTCGGCTACTCAGGAATCATTGGACACGCCACTAACATGCTTGCTGAGCTTCTAGCGATACAGCATGGACTAGACTTGACTTGGCAGGGTAGATATAGAAGAATAGTGGTTGACTCGGGTTCACAAGAAGCCATTAATCTGGCCATGGGATCATGTACTCGATATCATCCGTACTTGAACGTCATTGAAGATACCAAGAATATGGTGAAGCGAGACTGGGACTGCTCTATTGTTCGTACCCTTCAGAAGGGTAACCAGTGTGCAAACTTTTTAGCAAAACAAGGTGCTTCTCATCCGCAACGTTGGTCTATTTGGGAGGTTCCTACTTCAGGACTTCACCAACTCTTGGTTCTTTTGTTGCCGTTTCAAAGCGGTAGGCCTCTTTCCTCTTAATTCCCTTACACTAAAAAAAAAAATTGAAAATGCTAAGCAGAAATTTGTATCATGAAATGAAAGCAGCTGTATAACAATGTAAAATTACAATCCCATATCAAATTTTATTCCACATATCTTCAGAGTTTTGAGGTACTGGACACAACCCTTTTTATCTGTAGAGCTACAATTTTAATAGCACACAGCTGCGACATTCATCAAAGGGTGCAAGTTCATGAGCAGGTAAGAATGTTTTTAAACCAACAAAAGAAAAGGGTATCATGAGCAAACCATTCACCCAACTTGTTGGGTTAAATGATTCATTTGCAAGAACCAACTTTCACCCTAAGTAGGTGGTAGAGCTGTCGTCTTACAAATGGGGCATAGATTTTTGTGCATTAGCCACTGTTTGATACAGTTGGAGTGGAAGTTATGACCACAGTCTAGCATGCCAAGATCATCCCCATTCACATATTCTTCCTGTTATAATGAGAATCAAACAAAGTTAAGAAATTGATAGAACAATAAAACCGAATGATCAAGAGCCACCGATGATCGAAGTAGTTTGTAACTCATACCCGACAGATACAGCATGGCTCCAAATCCGCCTGGGATTCCAGTGCAATAGCCAAATGCTTTTTCTGTTTCATTAACTGCACAATGGTTTCCTCACTAAGCCCCGTACTCACATCCCCTATGCGCTCTTCCAATGCCAACAATTCCTGAGAAGTTGCACTGAATTATAATAAGAGAATACATCTTGACATTCCTAGCTGAAAAATCATTTATCCAATCATTACCTCATAAGACATGTTATCAACATCGAGGCGCATATCTCTGTGACGGTCATGCATTTCAGCCATACCATGATATATGAATGGATCAAAAAGCAAAAAATCCTGAAGTATCATTGAATATCAGGTCAAAAGACATAATTTGATTCACCGGCAAAAGGAAAGATGAAGGGGAGGGTTAAGGTCAATGGCGCCTATGATCATAAGAAACTCATCTAAAAGAGCATATTTGGATGCACCTGTCAACATATACAAGTAGGAGCAATTTCATCCTTTTAAGAACACAAAGGCTTCAACTAAGAGAAAATATAATAAGATTTTAGGAATGCAGGCACTCCACGCTGCATTACTTTTTCTCCTAGTGATAAGGGATGGGAAATTTTCCATTCTCCGTGTGAATTCATGGATCACAAATAAAAAATCGCATGCTATAGGACAATTCAAAAACATTGTTTAAAACAACACAAATAAACCTGCATCTAAGAAAAAGTAAGCTTGGAGTCCCCCTATGCTTGCAAACCAAATCTACGAAGAACACGTCAAGGAAAGTACTACATTCAGAAAATCCGGCTCCTTGTGAACAAACTCAAAGTCATAAACTCATGAATCTTATCATAAATTATATTCCTTAACCTTGTAATGCTGTTATAAAAATATATCACGTCTAGATGATTGTACCATAACAGTGTCACTATAATCCACCCTTAGCTAGTGTTAAATTTTGTAAGACTGGGCCCAAATAAACTGAGAACATACAAGTTTAAATGAGATTCCATCATAAAACCAATTGATAATAGGAGGAGTAACTCACTAGGCTTATATGCATGCTCAAGGCCATATATTCTTTCCATGTGGGACAATCTCTCACTTATATTTCAACACGCCCCCCTCACGTATAGGTGTGGGTTAATTTAAGGCCCAACATGTGATACAGTGTATCATGTCAAGATAGTGACGACTAACCCAAGAGCAACCTGCTCTAATACTATGTTAAATTTTGTAAGATTGAGCCCAAATAAACTGAGCACATATAAGCCCAAATAAGGTTCCATCCTAATTAATAATAAAGGAAGTAACTCACTAGGCTTATACGCATGCTCAAAGTCCTATATTCTTTTCATGTGGGACAAACTCCCACTTATTTTTCAATATCTAGTAATGCTTTTGTTAGCTTTGTTTTTTTAAGTTCGAACGGGGATCTAGGGTGAACAAGACATCTTATAGTTATATAAATAACTTTCACGACACACAGGTTCACATCAGCTTGATAAATTTTTACCATCAGAAATGAATTATCTAATGTAACTAGAGGTGCATGTGGTGGAAGTTTCTGACTAAGCTGAGTGCATTACAGCCAATGCAATGGCCAAATAGTTTTAATGGTCACAAGAGGACATGATCAAATCATGAATAAAAAATTTCAGAATCAACCAAACCTCAACTCGTAGGTTTTCACCCCTGCGCATGGCATTCAGGACTTGACGAATCTGGCAAGCAGAGATTAACAAAAACTGTTAGTCCAAAATTAACTAATATAATCCTTGAAATCAATCAGAGAACAATGCATTGTCATCATTGCAAATGTGATAAGTGTCCAAGTGTAAATTATCGGCAAGAATGAACAAGCAATGAACCAAATGCTACTACTTCAATTAACCTACGCACAAGAACTTCAACCCATTCTGCACATCCCATTAGTATACAATTTTAAGCTCCAGAAGAAAAAAAGAATCCAGTCAGCATGTGTAATTTTTCTATATTCTCAGATGCAAATAAGTCACTTCAGAACATCAGCACTTACTCCCATCTTTTATTCATCAGAGGAGAATAGTAAAAAGCTGTATAGTGATCAAAATAGTGATTGCAAATTTTATAGTCCACATTGTACATGTGAGGATCTTATCATCAAAGTTTGACCTGTGAAATGTTAGACAAGTTGACAGAAACAACAGACAAGGATGGACAGTAAAGAATAGAACACAAATACATGCACACAAAATTGGGAGGGAGGGAGAGTTAACCTCTGATATTAAACGGTGTCTCCCTTCAATATCAGCAGCTAAGGCTCTCAATGAACGAGGCATACCAAGAACATCATCACCTTGTCCTTCCATCAGCAAAACAGACCTTGTAAGTGATTGATTGTGTCCATGGCTAGTGGAAGCAGATGGCATGACAGTCTCCTGTGGTGAAGCAGAAGGTCCAGATGACAAGGAAGGAAAATTACCGCTGAGACCTTCAGATTCAGAGTCCATAGATGGAAACAAAGACCAGGGAGCAAATTCTGTGAATCTCTGCTGATTATGTGCTGTGTGGTCAGGATGTGGGAACCACATAGGGGTGGGCAACGGATGGATGCTTGAAGGGGTAATTCTACTAGAATGAGGATTGCCAGAAGTGCTCATATTTCCGGTGGACAAATTCCATCCTGCTGAATCTTGTGCAATGTTTCTAATCTCAGAAACAGGAACAAACATGGGATGATCTACATTATTTCTATGGGTGCCTCTTAAATTTACTTCCTCTCTCAGTGCACCAATTCTCTCTCCAGGAATGGGAGAACTTGATGCAGTTCCAGATCTTAAGAAGGAAGCCCCACTCCAAGGTAAAGGATATGAGTTTCTTGATGAAACAGATGCACGCATATTATGAGATTGGCCCTGAGAAGCACCTGAGTTTGAAGCTGGCGAAGTTGATCTCAAGCCCAGGGATAAATAATTAGAAGGCCTGGTACCTCCTGTTGTTGATAAAGTGAATGGTGCAGCTTCCTGTTGATGTCCTGCACTTACTCTTCTAACTAAATGTCTGAGATGGTCTAAACTTCCGGAGTCACTTGATGAATGAAAGGCATCAGAAGATACTCCTCTCATGCCAAAAACATTTCTGTGGTTAAACTGTTCCGGATTACTAAAACTAGGAGAATTCCTTGAAGTGGTCGACAAACTTACATTGCTAGAAGTGCTATGATGAGTAGAACCAGTATGCCAAACATCATTTTCAGTTTGTGGAAAGCAACCTGAACTTCCACCAGCATAAGAATGTGCAGAAGTACCTTCAAGAGCCTTTCTCTTGCAAGATGATCCCCAGCCTCCATGAGAAGACCCCAAACCACCATCAGTTTCCTCTGTAATAAATTCAGAACTACAAAATGAGGCACTAATATCTTCAGATGATATACCAGAAGAAGACGCCCGCTGAATTTCTTTTCCACCCAAGTGTAAACGTTCAGGGCCTGCAACAGCTGCCTCATAGTGTCCAGTGTTTCCACCATTCCCCACACCCCCTGCATTCATATTCACATTCTGTGTGGAATGGTTAGAGCTAGAACCCCGTAAAATCAAAGGGCCACTTCTAACCTGATTTCCACCAGAACCAATACTGACTCTCTCTGGAAAAGGGAGATTAGGAACATCAACAGGTCCCAACTGCCTTTCTTCAGACCTTAAGCCAACTACAGCATGAACATTTACAGAAGAAGGCCATCTTTCTTCTACTTTTATCTCATCATCAACAGCCTGATTTTCTGGATGAAAGCAAGAGCTAGATTCACTTTCATTCCAACCATTAAAGCTCTGAACACCGTGATTTATAGAATGTACACATGATGCCTCGTCAGAAGAAACAGTACTACTAGCGAACCTGTTCTCTACTGGATTCAGGATGTTATTCAAAGAAGTCTGATGACTCATATCAGTGCTGTTTGAAACAAATCTTGGATCAATGTTATCTTCAGAGAAGGTTTCAATGCCACACCCTTGTCTTTGCATCGAAGTCAAATTACCCACCAAATAGAATGCCTAAGATGCTAAAAGAAACTCCAACTTTCCAACAGGAATGGTGGTTCATATTACACATCTATTAGGAACTCCCAGCACGGAATCTGCAAAAATATGAAAATAGAAATTAGATAAGCTCAGGCCTTGAAGCATTATCACACCCGTACATAAGAGCACCAAAAATTGCTCCACCATGTTACCACACTCCGTACCATCCTAAGGAAGCAAAAATTTTGTATGGCATAGTATCAAAATTTTCAGATCAAAAATTTGCAGGAGACTGGTTAATCCAACATCATCTACAACCCAAGGTTGTCCATTTCATTTCCAGGTTGAAAAAGCAGGCAGAATAACTATGAACACTCTTCTTCTCACACCTCCTATACTAAACTTTCTTCCATATCCACCGTGACATCGGTAGGCAATTATCACATACAATTTTTTACAATCGAAACAACAGACTACTGATCATTATGACATGTTTAATTATGCTGCCTTTGCAACAACTATGCTACAAAGAAAATCTACAACACTTTGAAATCTCTGTATCATTTTTCAACATATTGTGAGTGTAAAACAATTTAACGTGACGCAGTCACACAGCACTGACAGAAAATATAATGCTAATGCGAATGTTATAAAAGCACAAATGCAGACAACCAGAGGAAATGAAAATTAGTTTGATCTCTTGTAACTAAATCATTATAGCTAGATGGGTAATAAGACAGTATCAATCAGTGCATTTTATACATTGGCATATACTGATAAATAAATCTCAACTTCTTAAACGGTATCCATAATCCATTACAACATTCAAACTTGGCCAATGAATATTACATATTAGAACCAAAACTTTGTACTATACAAAAAACCCACTTCGCCTCGCGCAAATGCAAAATATACCCAATTGAATGCACCTTCAACCCACTTCAGCATCGAAAATCAGATTTAAATATCCCCCAAAACTCTATGCCAAGAAACTAAAGAAAGAAATCATAAACAAGAACAACAATCAATAAATGTATCTTCCAAAAGAAAAAAAAAAGTACCAAGAAAACGTAATATAAGAACAATCCCAAACATGGGTCACCCAGATCCTTTTTCTTCATCCACGATTCCATAATATTTAAGCAACCAGAACACCAATTCCAAAATCCCAACAGTTGCTACCAAAATTAATCCATTTTTAACAAGAAAAAGAAAACGAAACAGATAAATATTAGTACCTGAGCGAGTCTCCGAGGATCCAAACAGAACTAAAGAATCAAACAGGTACGAAAAATACCTAGCAAAAGTAGTTTAAAAAAAGAGAATCAGAAACGTTTTTTTTTTCTCTTCTTCCTTTTTTTATTTTTTACGGTTTTTCTTCTGGTTTTGTCTCCCACTCTCTCACTCTCTAAACTTATAAAAAGATTTTCCCTTTCTCTGAAATGGGTTACTCTCTTTCTCTTTGCAAAGAGAGCGGAAAATGTCTGATCGTGAAAAGGACAAAGAACAGAGAGCTACGGTTTAGGCCATAGAGAGGAAGAGAGAGGAAAGGTTATTAGTTTTTATTTAAATTATTCTGATTGTGATTATTAATATCCATTAATATATCATGACCACTGTTAATATTGTAATCCTTTTTATTTTTCACTTATCATAAATATTACCATAAAAGATGACGGGTCTGGCCGTGATGGATGGTGGTGACGACGGCGGCGACGGTCGGTGGTGGCCAGGTGGTGCTGTGGGGTATTTTGGCTTTTTTGTACACGTAGCTATCATGGAATGGCACGGGATACATCAAAAGGTGGATCTTACTCTATTGATAATGAGTTGCAAGGACAAAGAACTCATGAAGACAAATTTGGATAGAACAAAGTCTATGTTTCGTTTCCTTCGGTTGTCTTTTTCACGACCGTAGCAATAATATTGGTGAATTGTAATAAGAAACGTTAATTAATTACAAGCAATTGGGTTTTTTTTTCACTAAATCACTAATGGACCTATCAAAGATGAGGGTCTATATCAAATTTAAAACTTGTGAACGATAATTTAAACCGGTAAGATAAAAGATTTAAAATTTAAAATTAATTAAAGATTGAACAAAAACTAAGAATTTAAAATATGGTTGAAAAAATTTATTTTCCTACCGGAAGAATCTTAGGTGCCTATTTCCATTTTTGTTTTAGATTTTTTGTTTTTGTTTTCAAATTTAGTAAAACAATTGTTTATTTGAGTTCTCAGTTTCTATTTTTTATTTTAGTTTCTCGTAGTTTTCATAAATTATAAAAATAATAAAAAGTGATTTGTGTTTTTGTTTGCGTTTTTTTATAATGTGATTTACTATTATTTAAATATATATTATTTAATTATTAATAAAAATTATGAATAGTTTAATTCAAGATTATATATTTAATAAATTAAAATTAATTATCAATAAAAATTATGAATAATTTAATTTATTTAATTTTTATAATTAAATTATATGTAATTAAAATTTAATAATTATTAATAAATATATTCAAATTTAAAATATATAAATATTCAAATAAAATTTGATTTAATAATTAAAATATATTTCAAATAAAATTTTAATTTTTAAGTTATTTATTTTATTAAAATAACATAATTTTATTAATAATTTGTTAATAAATATTATATAAGAGATTAAATAAATTTACTTAATTAAAATTTTTTATCTTTATGTTTTATCTAAAATGTAATTATTACCAGTGATAAAAATATAACTACGTTAACATTAACAACCAAACATGTTTTTATTTTTATTTGAAAAAACAGAAGAAAAAAAATTGAAAAGGTATTTTTTGGAATATAAGATCTCAACTATTCTATAAAAAAAATTTCAATTACAATAAATGAACTAAACCATTTTTATTTTGATTTTCATAATAATGAGTTTAAGCAAAATTATAAATTAATACAAAATATGTGTATCATACTATACTCTTCTTTATTCTAATCATCATCATCATCATCGCCCTCAGTCTGAAATCCCGCATTGAATCAGGGTTTAGGAAGGTCTTCTTTATTCTAATCTATACTTTAAATAAGAGAATTAAGATTAATATTTTATTTTATTTTTGTGATTAAGGTTTTAAAAGTTAAAAATAATTAATTACTTAGTTAATCAGATAATTTAGAAAAACTAAAATTTGGTTTGGCTTCACTTGTAGAACTGATCACAAGAACTTATTCAACACAAGTCACACACCAATTAACTGTTAAGCATCCCAATAACATTAAAAAAAATGTTTACCAAAAAAAACATAATTTTTTTTACATATGTACAAGACATATGAGACGATTCCATCTGAAGCAAAGCAGTAGTACACATGTGTCTTGAAACTGCAGCTAAGTTCATCCTTCTTATCTTTATACAACTCTTGTGGCATCTTCTGATCACCATCAAGCTTAGCTTCCTAATCCTAATACAAACAGTAATATTGTTTGTCCTTAAGTTTTTAGTATATGCCTTTATGGTGTGGACCCAAAAACTAGGTCTCACTGCCAGTGCGAAGGTGGGCTTTTGGTGGGTGAAGCTTTAACACATCTCTTGTGTCTCTGTCTCTCCATCTCTATCTGACAAACATCACAAAAACAAATAAAGAAAAAGGGGGTATCCGAGCTTAGTAATGTTTGTACCTGCAGAGTTGCCTGGACCGAGGAACTGATTGTTGACGGGACGAGAAAATGGAGGTGACCATATGTAAGAACGCAGAGTCCAAGACTAGAGCTTTTGTAAGTGTGCGTGGTGGTTTAGTGGATGGTTGTGTGTAAAGAAAGTAGGTGATGGGTAAAAGGGTGATTGGTTCAGAGATCTCAGAAGTAACTTTAGCAGATGGCAACAAAAAGATCAAATTTTTTAAGGGAGTGCCCATTTAACCAACGACAAGTTTAGTGATGAGAAAAGGCTTTGAGTAACCCAATAAGTGGCAGTGTGGCACAGCTCATGTTAACCAACAAGGAAGCCGTGGAAGGTCTAAAGAGAACAGAGTTTCAGATGGCTATGTAAAATATGTGTAGCAGTCAGTCTTAGTCAGGATGGAGCTGGGGCACAAAAAGCTGAGAGCTTTGGCTTCGTTTAGAACGATGATCGGTTGCTTACAAGTTAAGTAAGGGGAAAGTGACGACTTTGCATTTTCCCAATTTGATTCAATGCTTGGCTTGACGGGGTCAGATTGTGGTTAAAGAAACAGAGGAATGCTGAATGTTGAAAAAGGGTTAAGAAACAGGGGAATGGTTAAAGAACAGGGGAATGCTACACTATATATTTAAAATTATTGACTCTTCGAATAATTTAATTATAATACGTAATTTTTGATTAATTGAGATGCTTTTAATCGTATAACTACTTTGGTAACGAGTTGTACAAGCGTGTGAAAATTTCATTTAGATATTGGATAACTATTTAGACTAATGTTATTTAGATATTAGGTACTAATTAATTGAAAGAGTTGTATAAATGAATGAGAAAATTCAAGACAAACCAGAAGATAGTTTGACCAGTCAGAGGCTTCAAACCAAAAGGGATACCTTATCATGGTGTCACGTGCATAGGAGCTTGCAAGGACATTTTTTACTATTAGCTGCATTGATCAAGAGAAGTAGACATTAGTACCCACTACCCGACATGAGAATTCAGAAGCATCTCAGGCTCCAAAAGAGCAATTTATTTCTAAACTAACATCAATTGTTCACCAATCACGAATCAGTTTCTGTATTAGAAGACAACATGGTTCATTGTAATGACTGCCGAATGAATCATAAACACAGACATAATATGTTAAAAATCAATCCAATATAGAGATAGATTCCAAGTAGCAACATCATCTCCAGTAAAGGAATTCTTTTAATGAGCGATCGAGTTCCGTTCGAGATTCTCAGTTAAGTATTATTATGAATGTGCCAAATAATTTCAAAACTGGCACTTTGAGCTACTATACACTGAAGAATTTTTGTCAATTTGGAGGAGGAACTCCTCTATCCTCCTTGTATTGTTTTGGTAGTTTGTGGTGAACAGACTAGCTAACCTGGAGTGCTTCTAAAGTTGGCAACCTATAACAACGGAAGTCATTGAAGCTTGAGTTCCTGACCTCTTTGGCATTAAAAATGAAGATAGTTTGATAGTTAGACGAAGTCAGGCTGGCCGGTTGAAGTTAAGCAACGATGCCACATCCGGCTGTTAGGGTCAACAGCCCTGGGATAAGCAATGACTTCGGGGATGGGAAAGTAGACATAGTGAGTGTTGCATAAGCCTACAGTAATTCCACTGTAACCAGCAAATGCACCATGGACCTGCAAAAATCCACAGTCCAGTCAGCTTTAGTAACAATAGCATAGCAACAGGTCACTGTTCCCGGGATTTCAACTAACTTCAGTCAGCTTCGAGAAGTCTTGAATTGAAGGTCACCCTATGTGCTAAGGAACACATCCAGTCAAATTTTAGTTCTTTGGTCATGTATTCAAAAACAATTCTATATTTCTCTCCACTTCTTATAAAACAACTGTTCTGGTTGTCGATTTTGGAGGAGAGGAACTAATAAGGCCAGGCAAGCTATGTTTGAGCATTACAGGCAAGTTTCAATACCCAAAGTGTTTGAACAAGTACTCATGACTCCCTATTAACAGAGTACCTCTGGGATGTGGCTACTTCAGCCGTTTCCAACATAAATTTCGTACTGCAAGCTGTAAAGAAGGGGAGAAGTAAGTATGACTTACAGCATTCTGCCCAAGAACAGTGCATAAAATTCCATCAGAAGCATTTGCACGGCATGCACGAATCATGTATGTCGGATCAATATACTTCACATCAGCATGGATTCCAATCTCCCTGAAATATTTTTTCGTCTGGCCGGCAAAACAGCAAAGCGTCAACATGTAAAAAGATAAAGCTTTTGAAAGAAAGAACCCCAAACTTAAACTGACAATAATCTGAAACCTTCTGTTACTTAGTTGATTCGATAAAGTGACATTTATATTCTAATAAAAGGAAAGACTAGCATATAGAAATGTTAAGACCAAAGTTCTGGGACTAATACATTGCCTTTAGATAACAAGACTAACTGCAGTTCTAGTAATATGTTCCCCAATGGACAAAATTTGCTAATTTGGCGAGCAACTATTAGACAAAACGGGCTTCATTCTTTTGATAAAATTCACCAAATTGTCAGGTGTTACTGGCATCATAGATAACCGATTTGCTAGTAAATGAAACTACTAACCACTTGTTGGATGTGTACACCAATATCTCCGAGTACAATGTTTCCAGATGCATCTTTAGCATTAGTTTTCTCAACAAAATTCTGCATCAAGTGTCATCAATATTCTCCTTTAGGAAACAAGACATAGTAATATAGAATCCGTCAAACACGAAAGACCCAAAACTAGCAGCTTGCCAGAGTAGATAAACAAATATGTTCTTGCAACCCCCTATATACCAGCTATATTTGTAATTCATATGTGAGAAAGATTCCAATCAGGTATGATGACTCAGAACTATAATAAAAAGTGTTTAGGAGAAGATAGGAAAGGGAAGTATACAGGTTATGAGCAAGGAAAGAAAATGTTTTCAAATTGGAGAGAAAAGAGACCTCTAAAATTTTTCCAACTTCCCTGCTTCACAATCATGTAGAAAATGCTTGCTCAATCATTGTGGTAGGTGAAGTTATAAAATGTGTAATGGTGAATCATTTAGTAATTTACCCAAAAATGTACGTGTCAAGAAAAATAATAACATAAAGAACCTGTCCAGCTCCCTCAGCTACACAGAGCACAGCCGATCCCTTTGTCTCAATTAGGTATTTTAGATGTTTCAGAACACCATGAGGACTGTGCAAATGAAATGGCACCTAAAAATATGCAAATAACAATTACTGTAAGCAGGATTTTAAAAGCAAGTTTAAATTCTCTCAAGGTTCAAGTACCTCAGGTATTAAGCATATGTCAACTTGTCCGCTGGCTAACGCTGCATGCATAGCTATAAATCCACTGCTACGGCCCATCAGTTTCACAATGCCGATGCCATGGTAAGCACTATGTGCCTGTCCAACCAATTTAACATTGAAAGGGACATAAAATATGTTTAAGTTAGTAACAAAATAGTAAAAATCAGCTCACCTCAATGTACGCAGAATTTATTGCTCGCTGTGCTGCTTCAACAGCAGTATCAAAACCAAAAGTTTTGTCCATCAACAAAATATCATTGTCTATAGTCTTTGGCACTCCAACTACAGCCACCCGCAATCTTCGTTTACGACACTAAAACCACAAATGAAAAAGAAATAAGTACTTCAGAAAACTATATGGAGGACATGAGAAAGTATCTCTAATTCTAGGAACTACTCTTTATAAGATCTTCAATAAGTGCTCTAGAAATCCATTGATGAAGAAATTATCCAGAATGAAATAATATGCAAGTAATATCATTTCGTGTCAACTTCAAGAGGAACGAACTTCATCCTATCAAGTTCATGCAACTCCACTTCCATGATAGTATGAAGACTAATTTAAACTACAACTCAGTTGCAACTCAAGACCTCTTCCCTAACTTACAGCTCTCAACTCAGATTTTGTAGGCAATGCAGCAGTGCTATACTTTCTGTTCCCATCTTTGCTCATTCTGTTATGTTCTCCTGTCAAACTTAGTGTATTATCTTCAAATAATATAATTACCCAAAAGTTTCATCCTTTCCTCTATCCACAATAGGGCACAAAAGAGAAGTACTTTAAAAGATCATTCCTTTATGATAAGTGACAATGGAAAACAGTAAAATGACAGTCTGAACAACCTCATTATGAATTGCATTGGCACCAGCATGCGTACCATTCCCACCCAACACAAAAAGCATGTTGATTCCTCTTTCCTGCAGAGTTAAGGAAATGAAAATCAAGCCACTTGAAGCTCTTTCCTGATACAGTTGTATTTACCAATGAAGTGCGCAAGAGTTCAAAATCTTAACAAACAAAAAAGGACTGAATACCTGCATACTGTCTACAATGTCACTAACATCGGGCCCTCCTCGTGAAACTCCTAGCAAGCTTCCACCAGAGAGATGGATATTTTGAACCACTTTTCTTGATAGCTAAAAGTAAGAAAAAAATTCTAAAAATAATCAATTTCAAATTCATAAAGAGGAAAATGTCTTGTTTAATGCTTCACCAATTCTGCTGCAATTATGATAGAAATATAAAAGAGCAGTATATACCAGTATCTCATTTAATTCCTTGTCAGAAAATCCACGATATCCAAAAGGAATCCCCACTATGTTTTTGACACCATATATTTCAAGTGTGATGACAATCTGCTCCAAATAAACCCCATATATCAGAAGAGATGGAAACACTAAACATGTTATGTCAACCTCCAAAGAATGCACCATTTGCAGTAGAAAAGAAAAAAATTATTGTCTAGGAAATGCAATTCCTGCAATTAGTTTTCATCAAGAATTTTGATGAGTATAAATAGAGGGTTGACATGTAAGCATACTGACATGTCTGATCACATCATTGAGGCCAGGGCACAATCCACCACAAGTAACAATTGCTGCCTTCACTTCTTCTGGTTTGAAGTATATTTTCTCCCGAGGGCCGGCACGATGAACCCTGTAAGGATTTCGGGTCATATCAGTCACATTAGAAGATAAAAATTGTTTAAACCTGTTCATATCATGTATAAGATTCATAACTACATGTCCTCTAAATTAAAAAAAGCTGACAGAGAAGGATATTTACCATTGTTCAACCCAACTACAATCAGGATCAATGCACTCAGCTCCAGCAGATGTGGGAGATGAAAAATGTATGACCTACATTAGGGAAAGATGATGTCCATCAATAGTTGCTATTACATTGATTGGTTGACCGAAGAAAAGTCCCAACTTTCTTGTAATGGAACTTCAATCTTCAAAATTTTGGTAATGCAGCCCTAACAGCCATTCATGCTTGACTTGCAAATATTGGGAATTAAATTTCCATATTGGTCATTCTTTGGATATTATTATCTAGTTGAATGTTAATCAAAACTTGAGAATTTATACTTCAGAAGAGGACACATAGGTTCTGAAGGGTCGCTGAAAAATGGGGAGCAGTTGAAATGAAGAGGCACAGCCAACACCATCCTTTTCATAGATTTGAAAAAGAATAACTGACGACTAGTTTTTTTCCATAAGGATCCAATACGCATGCAAAAAGAACTAAATCTTCGGGAACCAAAAACCCAAAATTTAGTTCCAAAAGACCGTATGGCAAAGGTCAAAAACATACCTTAAGGAGCACCCTATCATTGTTATTGATATATCCATGCCACTCCTCATCAGAAGGATAACCATCCACAAAATCTTCCGTCGGAGTCCTGCGAATTTAAAGCAGTTAGGCTTGTAGAATCTCAATGAAGCAAGTAAATCTCTTCTTTAACAAAATAATGCCACAATAAGAAACTTGCACAGAGTAAGATCTAAGAAAAAGAAGATAAACATATCAAGAACAAAGCAGAAATAACACCTCAGTTTCCTCCTAATTTAACAATTCAAAATAAATCACTAAGATTTAACAAAATCAGCTTCGCTAAACAAGTAGAAGAGAGCTAACAATTCAGTATGATCCCATAAAAAGCTCTTTAAAACCCAGAAAGTGAAGAAGCAAACAAAACTACAAAATTCACTCAAACTAAACCACTAGTCCCTCCACAACCCACAAATCAACTTTACTAGCATCACTCAACAGAAGCAAAAACGTGATTATAATGATCAAAAAGTCACCTCATTTTGAGACAGAAAGTGGAAGGAATAGACTCAGCGTCAGGAAAGACATCCGTCAAGTGAGGGATATTAAACCTCCACTCGAAATCCCTCCTGTACTTATCTTTCCAACCCGGGTCTCTAAATTCAATCGCCGTACTCTCGCTCCGACCATGTGCCGAAACACGACAACCCTTCATGCAGGAACTAGGACAAGCAAAGCCAAGGGATCCCCGGTGCCGTAGAGGAAAAGTCAGCTTGAGGCAGCCGAGGGAGAAAGTGGCGGCAGGCGAGAGAGTGTCCATGAAACGGTGGTGCTTTTCTTCTTCCTTCCGGTCTCTTTACCAGTGCGTGATCGTTGAAAAGACAAAGTGTGTTCCTCGTAGGCTCAGAAGACCGAGGAACAAAAACAAGGACATGTTACGTCTTTGTGAAGAACATAGTTCTCATCAAGAAAACTTGTCTTTTGCTTCACTTGTGATATTATGACTCGGTATTTTCTTTTCCCGTTTTCTTTTCTTGTTTTCATCTTCTTTTGCTACGTCATATTTAAGTTTTTAAATTTAGAGATAATTATTAAAAAAACCAAATTTTCTACAATTTTTTAATTATAATCTAAACTTTGAAATGTAGAAATAAAATGTTCAATTTTTAAAATTTTTAATTATAGTTCAAACTTAAAAAAGTGACAATAAAATGTTCAAATTTTTATTTTTTTTAATTCTAACCCAACGTTATCTGTTATTCTCTTGATGCCCTCAATCTTTTATTTTATGTTTGTTATTTGACGCTTCAAACTACTCTCGCATTACAGCATACTGGTACCAGTAAGCTTTTTGTTTGTAGTTGGTTATCTTGATATCTTGAGTGTGTAGGCGTCAAAGCTGCATAATTTGAAAATCTAAAGGTGAGGACGTTGAGAAAAAAAAACTTAAATCAAAGCATAAGGTTATCGGGGCTACGTAATTTAAGTTAGGTCATTTTTTAATAACGACATTATTTTAATTATGTGATTAAACAATGTCGTTTCATTAATCTTTATTTGTTGTGTTAATTTTGGTTGACCTGTATTAATAGTTAAAGTTTCTTAATGTCAAAAAAAAAGTTAAAGTTTCTAAAATACATGGTAAATCACATCAATAAACTTAACGAAATCACTAACATCGAACTATAATTGAAAAAAATTGAAAATTTGATCATTTTGTTATTACTTTTTGAAATTCAAGCTTTAATTAAAAAACAATAAAAAATTTTAACATTTTATTGCTACTTTTAAATTTTGAGCTATAACTTAAAATTTAAGTTTGAACTTTTTTGTAATTAACCCTAAAATTTAAGCGTAAAGTAGGCCCACATTTTTATTTGATTTGTTTTAAAAATATTATGATACTATAAGTTTCGGAAAATATATTTATTAATACTTATAATTGAGTTTATAAGTATTTGAATTTATATTAATAATTATTTCCATTAAAATAATTTAGTACAAGTTTTATTTTAAAATTTTCATAATATTTACTTTAAAATAATAAGTATGAAAAAATACAATTTTTTGTAATTTTATTCATTTGATAAAATACATTTGAACCCAGAGCAAAATATTTTGTGCTTTCGAACGTATTGTGTGTATAGGCAACAATTTATATATTTGACTGAGTCTACAAGGACTACCAGTTTGTCACCAACAATACAACATAATTGGGTTTAAAATTTTGTGAAATATTATATACTTAATAATTTAATAAAATACTAAACTTTTTCTAATTCAGATCAAAATTATTTATTCCTGTTGAAAGTGTATACATAACTGATAAGTTTGAGTAATATACATTATATTCAAAATTTGAACTATTAGAACTTGGAATTACTTCAAATTGAGTCTTATATTTAAGAATTTATTCTATATATATTCTAAAATTAGTGCTTTTTCCGATCATCAAAAGCTAAGATAAAAAAATTTTAAACCGTATAAATTTTTAGTTTAATTTTTAACTTTCCGATTCAATTTACTTTAATAATTTTTACTGTTAAAATCAATCAATTTATCAATTAATCAATAATTTTTATAAATTAATAAGTTCTTATAAATCAATTAATTTTGTTTAATAAATTTATTTTTAATTAAATTTTAAATTTTTGAATATATAAAAATGGTCTCTTTTAATTATATTTTAAATTTTAAATTTTATTACATCTTTTAATTATATTTTAAATTTTAAATTTTATTACATTTTTTATCAGTTTTATAATAATCTAATTTTGATTAAACCTTCTAATTCTTAAATTTTTTTTTGTTAATATAACTTTTGATCCTATTTTTAAAACATTGTTCATCAAAGCCAAAACCTTCGCTTCGTGGCTTTCAACTATAAAGGCCAAAAGCCCGTTGTCGTTTTTAGAATTGAAGGCCTTCGGCTATGTGGCCATGATTTTATGATCATCATAATATATTATTTTTATATATAATTATTATATTAACCATAAATATCACTATTCCTATCTTCTTCTTTTTTTTAAATAGAAGATCTTACACTTGAATTAATGATAATGAAAGTGAAGAACTGTCGGAATAATTTCTCAAAAACACAGTGGTGAAAAATGAATAGATGCTCAAGCAAGAAAATGAGCAGTACCATTCATAATACAGCATATCCATCTAACTTTGATATTTAGACGTATCTCTGATAATTTCTTATAATCCAATACAATAATACTAAACTCAAAAAAACCTAAGGATTGAGAGTTAAGTGCAGAGAATAAAGCTTGAGTTTACATATGTATTCATAAAAACTTTTTGTGTTTATTTTAATTTTTGGTTCAATTTAAATATGAAGGAAATGGAAGATTAGAGTGATCTTATTTACTGAATATTCTAAATAAATAATAATAATAATAATCGATAAGTTTGAGAGGTTTATGAACTGCAGTAAATTTTCCTTTGTTATTGGCTGAAAACCGCAAGTTACCATATTCTTGGAGTTCTTGTCTTTCCTACGAAGTGGGAACTACAATTTTGGCTAACTTCAGCCACACAAACAATAGACAAAACATATTAACATGTGCTCTCTTTGAACCAACCCTTGTATTCCTTAGAGTGTAATTTGTGATGATATGTAGTACGGACTTTATTATGTATTCAAGATCATATATAAAAGGGTTAAAAATGAAGGTAATGCAAAATATTTAATTTCAGTTTTATCTCTGATTCTAATGTGATTTAAAAAAAAAAGGAACACGAATTTTCTAGGACTTTTATGGAAAGTGCTTACCCACATGAGATTGAGGTCTTTCTATAACTTTCTCAAAACTTAAGCTCTCTTAACGGATTAGAAAATCTTTATACTTACGATTGATACGAGCAATTACAAGAGACCTTAATCTTTATATATAGCTTCCATATCGGACTTCCCTATCACAAAGTCGATATGAGTCCCGTTCATATTAATTATGATCTATTTTTTACCCGGACTTTGACCAATTGATTTAGATTATTTATTGAACCACTTTATCATCTTTATCAAATTACGTAATTTAATCAATTATTTATAAAAAAAAATTGAAAAATGTAATTAATAATTATCCAAGTTTATAGGAAATGACAAAATTGTACGTCATAATTGTCCAAGAACTCACATCAAACATATGTGTAAGTATGGCCTAGATTGATTTTGCTTTAAGGCCAACCCAGAACCTAAACCACCATTTTTGTTCCTTTCAAGTAAAGCACTACTACGTACGTTATTATTAACAAAAATTTCCCTTTATTTGATATTTCCGTTCATGGCGCTAGAGACATTTGGGGACTGAGCTTGAATCAGTCAACTGAATTAACTTCCCTAACTGTCATTTCTCCTTGAGACATCCCCATCTTAATGTCCTCTTCGTTACAACTGTTGCATAGCTCTCAGACCCACGAGTCCAAATCCTTAAAACGATTATATATTAATGTTTTTAGCACTTACACAGCACAAGAACACAAGTAAAACCATAAGGTAGAAGGAGGACCGGCAAGTTATTCTCTTCCTACTCTTGATTATAAGTGAAATCTTCTTCGTTGGTGTGCATTTCTCCATTCAGCCTCTGTATCTGTTTTTCTTACATGTTCTTCTTAGGGTGCTTTCTTTTCAGTTAATGGTAGTCAGTGAAACCTTGTACAGGTTGGTCAGATGATGCGAGACACGAGTCATATGATGTCGAAAGACGAGCTGAAGATTCGAGGAGAGCTGGAGATGGATATAGAGAGAGATTTGGAGCAAGAAATTAAAGATGGAATATACCATCTCGCGATAAGATTGCACCACCTTTATCGGCAGCAGAAAGAAAGGAATGTAAGAGAAGTATCAGAATCAGGTACTGACAAAGTGAAAAAGAACAGAACATTCTCTGAAGTAAACATAACCATAAAACTGGAGGGTGGAACCAAGGTTGAGATAAAAGAAAGCAAGAAGGAGATTCCTGAAACGGGTAGGCCAAAGACAAGAAGATCAGATCATTTTCATGGCGTCATAGCTAGTAAAACCAGCAAGTTTGATTGGGCAAAGAGTCTCAGATCATAATCACTTGACACTGGGCTCGAATCCGGTTGGAAATAATAGGGAGTGATTAATTACATTGTATTCTCTATTATTATTATTATTATTATTATTATTATTATTATTATTATTATTATTGTGAAATGTTATTTATTTACATGTGAAACTAATAAATTGACATGTTTTGGCTGTTTTGTTTCGAGTGATAAGTGATAACACATTATGGACATTATAATTTTTTTATATAATTTTGAGAATTTTTTGGTTAAGGAGTAGTAGCCAAAATTAATTTCATGAAATTGTATGTATTTGTATATAGGTAAGTAATAGACAAAACCAATTTAGTCTACACTTTAATTGGAGCGAGTTTCATAATTTATTTATACAACAATAACAGCAACAATTTAATAAAAATTCTGCTGATACGCGAGATCTAAAAAGATCTAGTAATGCGAAGCCTTATTCCTAACTAATAAAGAAATTATTTTCGGTAGATTCACATTATATATATACACAGACACACATATAATAAATATAGAATAGGATAAAAATAAAATAAGTAAAAAAATAGAAGACATTAATTAATTAATTAAACAAACCATTACAATAAAATATTTAGGTAAATAAAAATCTATAAAAGCTAAAAAACTAAAAGGGGAGTACTATATAATAAATATGTAGGCTCAATAAAGCATAAGATTAAAAGAAATTTATTTATGATTAGTATAAAAAAGGGCCTTAATTATTGGTTGACTAATTAAGCATGCATACATAATATTTATATGTGATAAACCAAAATTTTTTGGTAAATATAGATAAAATTAACTAGGCGTTTAGTTTGAGCACATGGTTGACTATGGATATGGATATAATAGTAGAAGGGGATGAGGATGGATATGAAAAATAAAAAAATGATGTTTGGTTTGTAACTTAGGTTTCTGTATTAATAGTAATAATGTTGTTTAGTTTATTGCATTAATGGGAATAAAAGATAATACAACATCATTTTTACCCTTAATAAAAATAAAAATAATTTGCCCTTCATATGTTTATTAGGGTCATCTCTATATGTTTGTTAAAAAAATTAATCAGTTTTGTCAAATAATTTTATCACAATTTTAGAGCATTATATGAGCTATATAATCATTTGTCAATAGAGCTGCATAATGCCAATTACAATACAATTGCAACTATATTTTCATATCATATTTAAAATGGAATATAAAGCATAAAACAACATCAAAATAAATTTAAAACATAAAGCAAGATTTCTCATAGTACCTAAAACATAAAGCCTTTACATGTCAACGGAAAGACTGAGGAACACATCAAGCTTGTCTTTATTTGAGCTGAAAATGTTAGCTGCTTTAAAGACATCACTACTTAGAAGGCCAATTTTCATTAACTTTTCAACCACGTCTTTCATTGTTTCCAAAGCAGCTTTGTCATGTAACTCTTCAACTATAATTCGAGTATTTCGAATTAATTTGCGTCGTCTAGTTATGATAGGGGTACGTGTCATAATATTCTACATTGAAATTAAAGGTAGCTGTTACATTATTGTATACATTCGATTTTAATTATTCAGAATGGACAATAATATCTATTTATCTGCCTCTTTCAAGAATTT
>JANVCL010000213.1:34599148-34610515 GCA_026546855.1 Erythroxylum incrassatum | reverse complement strand
ATGATTGAACTTATCAAATTAGCTAGATTTCTTAATCATTACATTTGAATGATTACATGCATTCTCATTTTTAAAAAGCATTCATCTAATATTCAAGTAAATATGATTTTGTCTATGATATTACGAGTTTTCCATATCTCAAGTCTTAGCGGAACTTATCTCAAGTCTTAGTGGAACTTACATTGGGTATTGTTGTTTTATTTTTAGATTCGTCTTCATTTTAATATCTATATACAAAATAATTTTTATTAAAAAAATTAGTAATAATGTTACACTCAATAATTATTTATGTGATAATAATTAAAATTTATTTATGCTACAGAAAATATTGAGAAAATATATTTTTAAGTTTTAATATAATACAATTATTTTTAATTATTTAACAATAAATTTTTTTGAAATATTTAATATGTAAATTCATGTTTGGGCTTAGGTTTACTAACTCCTTACTCCAAAGAAGGTGGAACTTATTATTAGGCTTTCAATCTAAGTTTTCTTAAGAATCTGATCTTTGCCTTCAGCTTGGGTGGAAGTGATCTTTCACATTTTTAGGTATAGCGTGACAAAGTTCTAAAGTTGAAACTAAGTATGGGCTTCAAATGTCCATTCAGTGATTTAGTATATTGAGATTCCCCAATTTTTCAAATTGAAAAACTAGTCCCTAGGCCCTTGCTGACTCAATCCCTTGATCTTTAGACTCCCCATTTTTCAAATTGTAAACTAGTCCCTGGGCCCTAGCTGACTCAATTCCTTGACTCTGTCTTCTCTCAAATTGGAAAACTAGTCCCGAGGCCCTTGCTGACTCGATCGCTTGACTCTGCCTTCTATTGGTTGTTAGCCTTAACATTTTGACCGCACCAAACACTGGCACAACGAAAAATAAGCACCCTCTGGTTGGTTCGGAATTTTAACTTCTTGTGATTCCAAGTTTTGACAATTTTGGCTGCTTCCAAGAGGCTTCTCTATTCATTGACTATTGACTTGTTTGAATTTGGTTAAGTATAATTCGTTACATGCCCAATTGCACATGCGTTAGGTATTTTGGCCTAAAACCTACTCCTTTTGTTTGATACGACCATGCACATGAACGTTTAAATCATTACTTACTATTTTGGATATAGACAACGCCATAAATAACATCCAGTATAAATCTTACTGAGAAGTAAAATTTGAAGAGGTCTAATAATATACAATCTTTTTTTATTAATTGAAAGGTTTTTCTAATTATTTTAATTTAAATAAATAGATGTTTAATCTTTTAAAATTTTAATTTAGTAACTAATCTTTTGAAAGTTGTAGAAATCGTATCAAAAAGTTATTCTTGCTGATGTAACGTGTCTACCAAATATATCATGAATGTCTAGTTATTTTTCATGGTAAAAGTAATATTTTAACTTAATTTATATGAAATTTGAAAGATTAGTCGCTTAATAAAACAATTTAAAAAATTGACTCTAAATTTTAAAAAATCTTATCTTTTAGTTTAATTAGTTAGTCTCATCAAGTCAACTAGGCTAAGTTCCCAGAAGTAACTTGGTATGGCTAACCAAAAACGTTCTAAGGGGGGACGAAATCTTTTGTCTAATATTATAGTGTCTTATTTTATTCCATAAATCTCAATCATTTATTTGTGTGGATCCAGTGTTTATTTATATGGAATCTACGTGAGACTCACATAAATAAAAGACTGAAACTTATGAGACAGAATAAAACACCATAATATTAAACAGAAAATTCGGACTGAGCCTAAAACTTGAATAAAGTTTGGAATATAGACTGAACATTTGACTATGAATGTTTTCTTCACCCACTCCTTTGTGTAGGCCTTAAAGTGATGTCCTCCATTCCTTTTTTCTTCACCAATAGTTTACCAACTCTGCTTTGCCAAATGTACAAATGCCATTCTCCAACAACTTGGTAACCCCACTATTGTTTTCTTCTCCTTTTAGACCATGCCTAAACAACATTACTAAATAATTACAACTTGTCAATGTAGCATTGATTCAAATTTGACACCAATCAAATTTTATCTTCATTGTTAAAATTAAGTTATTATAAATGAACTTTTTAATATTATAACAATGACTACGAGCTATCGGTAAAATTACTTCTTTATAATTGAAGAATTACGGTTTAAATTACGTAAATAATCTTTTTATACTCGTAATGATATAGAAAAGAGCATTTATGTTAAAGTTACAAATATGACGTCGTAAAACTAAAAATGACATCATCAAGGTGCGTATTATATATAAAATCAAAAGATTAGGCGGTCCCGCACACCAACACCCTGTCAAGTTCTCACCAACCACGGACCGGTTAGCAGCCGGTCCTGTCACCTACTTCCCGGTTCGACCGGATTTCCTTGTTCAATATATGTCTCCTCTCATCTTCTTCAAATTCAGGTCTTCGGTCAGCTACAAACCAAAGACACCAAAGCCGAGGTAGATTCCAGACACTAGAGGAAAAGAATCAGTGCAATGGCTAACAACGGTGAAGAACAGAAAAATCAGGTTAGCAGGCACCAAGAGGTTGGCCACAAGAGTCTGTTACAAAGCGATGCTCTTTACCAGGTAATGGAAACAGGAAAGAAAGAAGTCATCAGACGGTCATAATTTTTGTTCCTTTTCTTCACTGATATTAGCCTTTTCTTTCTTGGATTTGGTCTTTGTAGTATATTCTTGAGACAAGTGTTTATCCAAGGGAGCCTGAAACGATGAAGGAGCTAAGAGAGTTGACAGCCAAGCATTCTTGGTATGTTTCAGATTCTCAATTAATTGGCAAGTTTCTGCTATTTATTTCTCATTTTTTTTCTGGTATTGATGTTTATGAAAATGTTATTTGATGATTTGACATGGAATGATGAAACAGGAACATCATGACTACATCAGCCGATGAAGGGCAATTCTTGAACATGCTTTTGAAGCTTATTAATGCCAAGAACACCATGGAGATTGGTGTCTACACTGGATATTCTCTTCTTGCCACGGCTCTTGCACTTCCTGAAGATGGAAAGGTAACGACTCACATAAACCAAACATATCATGGATTCTACAATCTGAAGGAAACAGGATCAAAATGTGTTATTTGTGATTGATGCGTGCAGATCTTGGCCATGGACATTAACAGAGAGAACTATGAATTGGGTCTGCCTGTCATCCAAAAAGCTGGCGTTGCCCACAAGATTGATTTCAGAGAAGGCCCTGCTTTACCAGTTCTTGATCAGATGATTGAAGATGTAAGAACTTGTTTCTGAAAAAAGAAAGCGTTAAAGCATTGAGTTTTGTCTCTTTAGAGATCAGATAGAACCTGATAAACTTGAAACAAACCTCGACTGACACAAATGACAATAGACCCTGACGTTGATTTGTTGTTATCTGTGGTGAACCGCAGGGTAATTACCATGGGAGTTTTGACTTCATCTTTGTGGACGCTGATAAGGACAACTACATCAACTATCACAAGAGGCTGATTGAGCTGGTGAAGGTTGGCGGAGTGATTGGGTACGACAACACCCTATGGAATGGATCTGTCGTCGCACCACCTGATGCCCCTCTTAGGAAATACGTGAGGTACTACAGGGACTTCGTTTTGGAGCTCAATAAGGCACTTGCCGCTGACCCCAGGATCGAGATTTGCATGCTCCCCGTCGGTGATGGGATCACTCTCTGCCGTCGGATCAGCTAAAAGGACATGACACCCTTGAAGATACGTGGAGCCTTTGATTTTATTTTTTTCCCCTGATTTAAAACACCATAAGGTCCATAACCAGAATTTGTATTGTACTTGAGAAGGGATACCATGCATGTTTCAATACTACTTTTCATGTTTCTTCAAACCATAAGGCTTTCATTTTCATGCCTGCCACTACATTATTAATCACCACCTCATCTAATCATGTTCTAAATTTTAGTTTAAATTTAACTAACGTAGGGTTGTTAGTCATGTCTCGAGCAATAACAACAATGTTTAATATAAATTTACCGACACCGGACTTACCTCTCATTTATCTTAAAGTTAGTTAGAAATCAATTGTTTAGATAAATAAGTAAAGCTAAGTGTCTTCGTCAGTCACCAACCAGCGAAGAGACTTTGTATTCCAGAGCAAGTGAGCGAGGATGATGATCATGATAGGTAGCATTTTCTTGATGGTTCTGCCAACGAACCCACTACGGGCAAGATGAAACGTGTAATGTGGGAGGGGGCTATTCTAAAAATAGAAATAAAAAAGCGGGTCCAACTTCGCTTCTAAAAGGACTCATCATTGCGAGGCTGATACGGCACACTTGTAGAGTCCAACGGCTTGGCAAACTGAATACGAAAGGAGGAGCAGGTTTAATGTCACTTTAGTTCTTAAACTTGAAAGGAGAACATCTAATT
Source organism: Erythroxylum incrassatum (assembly GCA_026546855.1). Lineage (NCBI taxonomy): Eukaryota > Viridiplantae > Streptophyta > Magnoliopsida > Malpighiales > Erythroxylaceae > Erythroxylum > Erythroxylum incrassatum. The sequence continues at coordinate 34,606,135 of JANVCL010000213.1, read as the reverse complement.
TGTTAATTATTTTCATAAAATTTTTAATTTTTAATTTATGGTATATACTTATTTTTGTTGAAAAGAAGGCAAAATTATTTATTGTAATCAACACTTTATCATTGATCATTTCCGTCATGATAAACACGTGCCCATGAACAATACATTTGACAATTTTGTATGCCTTCACCCTCCGTACTTGTTAACGCATGACTGCATTGAAAATGAATGCAACACCAACACAGTGATGCCGAGGAGATGTTGCCATTATTGAAAGTTTCTTAACGAAACGAGCCCTAATACAGCACATTCTTATTATTTAGGAGAACATTTTAGAATGGAATAAAATAAAATGAAATAAAAGCAGAAAACTTTATGTTATGTTTATTTTATTTAAAATAGTAAAAATAAGAAACACCTAATTTAAAGAATTTAAGATAAAATATAAACTAATAAATATATCTACCTAATATATATCTTTAATAATTTTAATAAAATTTTTGTTAATAAAAATAGAAAATATATAAAAATGTATTCTTTAATTAATAAAAATATAAATAAATTATTTTTAAATATAAATCACATATAATAGCATAAAATAAATTTTATTAAATAAATAATAATAATTTTTATATAATTAAGAATAAATTGTATATAATTAATAATAAAATAATATTTGTTTATTATTTTAAAATAGAAAATATATTTAAAATCATAGTGTTAAACTTTCTGCAACAATTATTTTAATATAAGGAATATAATAGTCATTTATTATACATTACATTCCATTTTATCTATATAATAGTCATTTATTATACACTGCATTCTATTTTATCCATCTTCTAAACAACTTTTTACTACATTACATTATGAACTCTTCTATCCTCCAAAATAACTTGCCATTATATTACATTTTATTTCTTTATAAACCGTTTTTTTCTATAACATAATTTAACTATTAATAAAATTAATCTAATTTAGTAAATAATGCATATTGTAAATATTCTTTTAAAAGTATCTTAAAGGAAAATTTCAATTTAAAATGAAAAGCTTTAACAGCAGATTTATATAAAATTTTCAAAATTAATATTTTAATCAAATATTTATTGAGGCCCAATCAAAGGCAGCCAAGCCCATCCTGATTTTTCAATTTTTAAATAAAAAATGAAAATATCACTTTTAATAAAACCGCATCGTATTCCTTATATTTCCTCATAGTTATCAAACCTCGAACCTGAAAAGCCTGGGTCCGAGCTTACACTCGGTCCAAAGACCAAATACCATCCCTATTCGTGGCAACACTCGTAGAAAGAAAACCAAAAGATGTTCCGATTGTTTAACGAAAACCCAAAAATGTTCCAATTGTTCAAAGAAAACTCAAGGAACTAAATCTCGATGAGTTACCCATCATTTACAATTTATTCATCCTCAAGTGAATATCTCGTAGAAAAATATGTAAGGCAGATGCTGAAGTTTTTATCAGGCAATGTCGCTTGTCTGGTAGAAGCTCAGTTAATACATCCAAGAGCAAGCATTTCGACAAAAGAATAGTGTATCCAAATCTTATATACTCGTTTAGCTCCCCATTTACGTTTTCAGCGAATACTGAGAGGTAGAAAACATAAGTTGGAACCCCAATGCTATGCAACTTGAATTCAAGATGGAAGCAATTGAATTTCAATGGACTGCAAATCAAAAGCTTGTAACAAAAGAACCCTAAAGTCATTACCATTGGGATGGATAATGATCAAAATTGAACTGAATTCTAACAAAGCAGGAATAGATTGGAAACCTTTCAAAAAATATCAAAAGAGCAAACATAAACTTAACTCCATGCATATCTCAAAAGGGTTATTCATAAAATAGACACTTCAATCACAAATCCCTTCTCTTCAAAACATTGCAACAAATGATTATTAAGCATAGAACCTTATAGTCATATGAGACAATATTCGTATATTGTTGTGCTTTCACTAAAAATTGCCCTTTAAGAACAATTAACAAGATGAAAACCATGTCAAATTCAACTCAGACAAGAAAAAGCATAAGTCAGCAAGTCATGCAAAACTCAACAAAACACCACTAGGAAATGCAAGTAATTACAAATATATGTTAGAAACCCATTTAAATTCACGAACTCAATAATCACAATCCATAATGACATGAACTAAAGTCAAATAAAATATCAAAACAGAGTTAAAACCAAACCAGTATAACAAGCATTTCAAAGGAATTCGCCATTCAAACTAATTGCATCATTATAGAGAACAAAATTGACCACTTTAACAACCACACGGTCTACAAATAGAAGTACTCTTCATAATAATGATAATAGTTATAACAAGAAAAAGCACTAATAACCTTTCAGTTGCTAAACAGCCAAAACCACAACACGATGTGACCACGAAGACCTGCAAATCAACGGTAACTCTTCTGGAACCTAGCGCGTGCACCACGCCCACCGAACTTCTTAGGCTCGCAGCGCCTGGGATCAGCCACCAGCAGAGTCCTGTCGTACCTAACCAGAATGTCCTTAATCTCCTTTTTGCTCTGCTCATCAACGTACTTCTGATAGAAAGCGACGAGAGCTTTAGCAATACTCTGACGAATGGCGTAGATCTGAGAGGTATGACCGCCGCCCTTGACGCGGATCCTCATGTCTACGCCAGCGAAGCGGTGGCGTCCGAGGAGGAGAATCGGCTCGTAGGCCTTGAATCGGAGGATTTCTGGCTCGACGAGCTCGATTGGGCAGCCGTTGATCTTGATCAGACCTCGGCCTCGCTTGCAGTATGTGACCGCAACCGCAGTCTTCTTTCGACCAAAGCATTGGACGGACTCAATAGGTGAAGCCGCCGCCATTGTTAAGGGTTTCAGATAAAAGGCAGAGAGTGAGAGTAAACCCTAGAGATAGAGAGAGAAACGAGGAAAAGCTTAGTATTATATAGCACGGTGTAAAGGTTTTGAGTGGATCACAAATGTCCTTTGAGATTCATTAATTTACAAAATTGCCACTGCATCAAACGACCGTCTGCTGAAGCGACTCCGGTTGATTTATGTAAAGATTTATATAGAGACGAAATATATAAAATATGTATTATTTAATTTGATTTATTTATAAATTTTTTGAATAATGACGTAATGTTTTTTAATAATAAATAATAATATAATGTTAATATTTAGTTTGAAAATATAAATTTAAAATAATAAAAAAATAATTAATAAAATGTTTAAAATATTCATAATTATTGTAGGTCAAACTTAAAATTAAAATTAAAAATCGTTTCTATGAACCTCCGAAGCACCTCTTGAATCTACAAACCCAAATTCAATTCCTCTAAAATGAAACAAATTGCTGAGTAATTCGATCATTCATGCACTCAATACTACTCAATAGATAACTTAATTATAATTTCCAATTTGAAAAATATTCTCTTCCTTTTACCCTTAAAATTTATTAGCAACCAAACATTGCCTTATGATAACTACTCAGCAAAGTAAGTTGATTAGGGTTAATCACATCTCACACTCCTCTAAGCCGATGGATAATTCTAACAATTATCCCCAACAATTCGAGCAATTTCCTTTTTACTCTCGCCTCCCTCATTTTTCCACTCATCTCAGTCATGATATCCCTAATCTCAACATTGATGGGTGTTGCAAACTCAATTCAGAAAAGATATTTTATTCAACATAAGCAATTGGCTTATATAAGCCTTACAAAGAGATAAACTGAAAAACAAACAATCAATGATTTACAGATCCTAATAACATGGTAAGTGGTTAAAGAAATGGTCAGACTCTACCCACGTGTCCTACTAAAGAAATGGTCAAACTTTACCCACGTGTCCTAAATAATAGGATTTATTAACAGAATAAACTTTTGACAACTTCAATTACAATCCCAACCTCAACAATTTCTCCCCTAAACTAATTTGCAGTAATGCTTTCAGTTTAGTCGTGGTACCACACACACACCCATTGACTCTTCTGCAACTTGTTCTTGTGTGAAACAATGCTTCAGCTCAACAACTCCATCTTTGTTTAAATCATGCAAGAAATGAAACTTTACATCAATGTGTTTGCTGCGTCTATGCATGACTAGATTCTTGAATAGCTTAATGGTAGAGCTGTTGTCACATAGCATAGTTGCCTTGACGATGATCAAGCTTCTCTAATACTCTCCTCATCCACATCACTTGACAAGCATAAGAGGCAGCTGCCACAAACTTTGCTTCAGTTGTAGACAAAGCAAATATAGGTTGTTTTTCTTAGGACCAGGACACCGCTCCTTCACTAAGTAGAAATACATAACCAGAAGTACTTTTCCTGTCACCTACATCTCCTGCATAATCACTGCCTGTATATGCCATCAACTCTGTATTACCTTATTTTCGATAGAAGACTCCTAAATCTACAGTACCTTTCAAATATCTTAACACCCTTTTAACAGCTTGCAAATGTAACTCAGTTGGACATGCCATGAACCTGCTAATGAGAGACACCACATCCATCAAATCTGGCCTTGTTACAATTAGATACGTAAGACTTCCAACCAGTTGTTTGTACATGGTAGCATTCACCTTGGATCCTTCATCCTTCATTTGTCTAACACTAGGAACAATGGGATTCTTCACACTATTACTCTTCTCTATCCCAAACCTTTCCAAAACATCTTTTGCATACTTTCTTTGACTAATATAAATGTCTTTAGGATTTTGTAAAACCTCCACACCATGTGGTTGCTCAACAAATACTGCTTCACTTAGCTCTCTATGCAGGAAAGCACTTTTGATATCAAGTTGATACACATTCCAACTATTTTGAGCTGCTAAAGCAAGTACCATTCGAATCGTATCCCACCTAGCCACAGGCGCAAACACCTCGGTATAATCTATGCCATTCTGCTGTGCATACCCTTTTGCCACCAACCTCACCATTTTCGTTGAGCTTAGTTTTGAAAACCCACTTAACTCTAATCTTCTTCATTCCTTTAGGCAAATTCGTCAACTCCCAATTCCCATTTTTTTCAATTGCTTCTATTTCTACGTCCATTGTAGCTCTCCACTTGGAACTCTGAATAGTTTTTTTAAAGGTAGTTGGATCCGAAGTTGAGGTAAACAGAACCAAATTGTTGTGCGTAGCTTCTTCTTCTGAAAATTCTCCTCCACTCACATAATCTTCTATCCATAACAGTACTCTTCAGTTCCTCCCTTCTGGTCAGTTTTCTTCAGATGTTGGAGAATTCTCTCCAAGTGACTCACTTGAAGATAAGCTAACATCTCCTCCTCCTTCTTCTGCTGCCACATTCTCTTCAGATTCTTCTTCACCTTGATCATGTTTATTTTCATTTTCATTATTATCTCCCCATTCAAGGATATCAACTCTTGCTTCTTCATTACTTCTTCCCCAATCCCAGCACTCATTTTCTTCAAAAATTACATCTCTGCTTACAACTATCTTCTTGGACGTTGGATTATAAAGTCTATATGCTTTAGACTCTTCACTCATCCCTAGTAGCACACATTGAAAACTCTTGTCATCCAACTTCTTTCTCTTACTGTCTGACACATGAACATGACCAATGCATCCAAAAACCCGAAAATAATCAATATTGGGTTTGACACCACTCCAAGCCTCTTTAGGAGTCATATCTTTCACTACCAATGTAGGACTTCTATTAAGCACATGTGTTGTCCAATTTACTGCTTCTAGCCAGAAATTCTTTGGAGCTTTCTTCTCTGATAACATATTTCTAACCATGTTCATGATTGTCCTATTCTTGCGCCCAGCTACTCCATTTTATTGGGGAGTATAGGATGCAGTTAGTTTCCTTCTAATACCATTAGCTTTGCAAAAAACATTAAAGTCATGAGAGATGAACTCTCCACCCCTATTTGTGCGCAGACAACAAATAAAACCTCCTGTCTCTTTCTCAACAAGGTTTTTATAGTTCTGGAAGATAATAAAAGCTTCAGATTTTTCAGCAAGAAAATATATCCATATCATACGACTGTAATCATCAATAAAGCTTATGAAATACCTCTTCTTAATATTTGAAGCTAGCTTGATGGGTATGCAGATGTCAGCATGTACCAATTACAGCCTTTATGATGCTCTCCATAAGCTCTTCTTTGGAATTGCATTCTTATGTTGCTTTCCAACCATGCAATCAGTGCATATTTTAGATGGTGCCTTCAACTGTGGTAACTCCTCTCACCATTGCTTATATTGCAATGTTCTCAATCCCTTAAAACTTAGATGCCCATATCTGCAGTGCCAAAGGTGAGTATTGTCTTTGAGAACTATTTGAAAACAAGTGGGAACTTTCGGCAGAATTCTTGCAAGCAATATGAACATCCTGTTTGTAGAAATTTTTGTTTGCATAATAAGCCCTTTCTCAGGATGATAGACTTTACATACTCCATGTTGTATCAAAATAGCTACACCTCTCTCTTGCAATTGTCCAATACTTAATAAGTTGTTTTTCAACTCATGTATATAGAAAACATCAGTGATTATTTGAGGAACTCTAGCAATTTGCAACCTAATATTACCTTTTCCCAATACATCCATCTTGGAATTATTCCCAAGCTTTACATATTGCCGGAATTCCTCATCAAGATCTAAGAACCACTCGTTATTTGCACACATATGATAGTATGTGAACTGTTTGGTTACTGTAAAATATTGCTAAATGATAGTAATAATTATAACTGCAAAGATTTTCTACTGGTTACTGCTTATTCCGCGTGATTGTGTAATGACGGAAACTATTTCCTTTTAACGTGGAATGAATGGTTCAAAAAAATGTATACTAAGTTTTAACCGACTGATGTAGTACGCCACCCTCGCGAGGCACGGACTCGGATATCACCAACGATATCGGGTTCAGGTCACTCGGGAGTAAGGTGTTACAAGTAAGATATTAACAAATGATGTCATTAATGAGTTCAAGAGCTTCATTGCATTGAAAAGTTTTGATTGTGGGAAGAAAAGTTTCTGATTGTT
>JANVCL010000213.1:34583387-34597158 GCA_026546855.1 Erythroxylum incrassatum | reverse complement strand
CCGGGAATGTCATGTATGCATGTACAGTAATTTCATGTGCACCATTGATACTGTGTATCAATCCTATTATGCATGAACAGTACTAATTAATTCCTATCAATCCCATCCTATGACAAATTTACTATTTAACCCTTCCTGACGGGGGTGGGATGTTACAATTGCACCCCGAGTCAAGGAACTAGACATCTTCTCTCCTTGATTGATTAAGCTCCACATATGACATCAGCAACATTTCTTCTTTCTCCTCAAGCTCAGTGTAGTTTGCTTCCTTCTCCCATTTAGGACACTCGTATTGAAAGTGTCATAATTGATGACACTTATAACACTCAATTATAGCTTTGTTGAATGCTTGTCTGCCTCTTCCTCAAAAAGCTCCACAACCTTGACCGCCTCCTCTTCCACCAATTCTATCATCATAGATTACTTTTAATGCTTGCTTATCTGCTCCATGTCTGTTCATCCTTTGCCCATGTACTAGTAGGCTACTCTGCAACTCATCAATGGTTAAAGTGTCTATGTTTAGACGCTTCAATTGAACACATAATATAGTCGAATCTTGAGCTCATTGATCTCAATATCTTTTCAATGATCACCACTTGCTGCATGTATTCACCATGAATCTTCATCTTGTTTGCTACGATGAGTGTTCAAGCAAAGTATGCATTAACATTCTCACCCTCTCTTGTCTGTAGAACCTCAAACTCCTTCCAAAAAGCTTGGAGATGTTCTCTTTTGACTATTATGGAACCCTGGTACTTCTGCTTCATAGAGTCCCAGATATGCTTGGCAGTGTCTCTGTTGAGGATCATCTCCATAATGGTTCGATCAATGGCTTGGAACCAATAATTCTTGACTTCAAGTCTTTCAGCTTTTGATCTGCAATTGATTTTTGTTATGTTTCAGTGAGCTCCACTCCTTCTGCTGCAGCAGGGATTCCAGTCTCCACCAAACTCCAATACTCCTTTGAACAAAATTTTTTTTTCATAAGCATGGACTAATGATCATAGTGGCCATCAAACTTAGGAATTGTAGGTTGAACGAAATTATTTTCAGTTGCCATACTTCAATTCCCTTTCTTCTCATTCTTTCTCTTTTTAAGAAACTGCGTTTCTTTTCTCTCACAATCAGGCTCGTGATGGTGCTCTGATGCCACTTGTTGTAAACTCAATTCAGAAGAGATATTTTATTCAACATAAGCAGTTGGCTTATATAAGCCTTACAAAGAGATAAAATGAAAAACAAACAATCCATGATTTACGGATCCTAATAACATGGTAAGTGGCTAAAGAAATGGTCAGACTCTACCCACGTGTCCTACTAAAGAAATGGTCAAACTCTACTTACGTGTCCTAAATAATAGGATTTATTAACTGAATAAACTTTTGACAACTTCAACTACAACCCCAACAATAGGAGCCTCAAAAATCAAGTGAGGAAGATTGAAAACGGTATGGTCAATGTGGTCGACCTGATAAACGACGTGGTTGCAGAGAAATAAGAGGGAGGAGAAACCAAAGTAGTAAAGGAGGAGGTAGTTTCATATTTAGGATTTGATATGGAGGGAGTGGAACTCAAGGTGAGTGATAAGGAGGCGAAGATCGAGAGCTGAGAGTAGGGAGGTTGGGTCGGAGTTATCTCTAGTGGAGTGAAGGTTTAGGGCATTGATGAAGTCGAAAAGAGCATCTATAGTTGGATCAAGCGAAACAAAGTGACAATGTGGTTGACAATCTTCTGGAGACCTCTTCTTGCATCAAAATAAAACAAGAAACGATCAAACGTAAAAGCGTAAAGGATATTTTTGTTCAACATATCTTAGTTTTATTCCCAACCCGAATGGAATAAAGAAAGATACGGGGCTGACGAGTTAACTTTTTCCCCCAAAATCAATGAAGAAAGATGTATTTTTAATTATATATAACGTATGTTTTCTTCAATCAAATAAGGGAATAATTTATTACCAAGAACATATAACTAATTGAATGATCATTCCAGTCAACCAAATAACTTGGAAGTGCTTTGTTAATTCTTAGATTTTATAAATTTAACCCAAAAAATTGCTATTATATCTCTATAATGTTTAATAATTTGACCACAAATTAAACTTGCAAGAGATTTAAAGTTTAAAAATTTAAAACATGATTGAAACGATTAATATAAAATTTAATTAAAAAAAGATTGTTGAATGAAAATTTATTAATTTATTTTAGTTTATAAGAACTTATCAATTTAGATCGATTAATTAATAAACTTATCAATTTTTACCAAAAAAATTGAAAAGTTCAAAATGTTTAAGAATAAATCGATCAAATCGGTTGAGTTTTTTAATCATTAATTATTAAAAATTAAATATTGAAAAAAAGTTAAAAAGATTGACACTCTTTTTAAGTTAAAATGTTAAAATATGTGAAGTGTTTATTGGCTAATTAATGTACCCAAAACAGGCAACGAACCGAATTTTATCCTTATTAAAAAATAAAATAACATTGTTTTATCATGTAAAACGATCTTGTTTTATGTTAATTTATAAAAAAAGATATTGTTTTATGTTAACAAATTCGGGCTGTCCGAGCCCAAGCTTAGGCCAGAAAAACCAAACCTAGCTATTGACTTTGGGCCGTACCGGTCCTTTCGCCATCTTTACCCAAAAGAGATCATATTGATTGTTGATGCAGTTTCCTATTTCTGTCCTTTAGCGTAAATTGTGTGGATGGAACTGAGTTTGAATTGGTTTACGGAACCGTATTGGAGCGATCTGGTGGTACTAATGGAGGAGATAAGAAACCGTGCGGGACATGGAACTACGGAACTCGACAGCTTCAGCTATTATCAGTGAAAAATAAGGACAAAACCATGACAGGGCCTTTAATAATTAATATTAGGGTTGTGAATTTTATTTTTTGTTTTCTATTTTTTATATTTATAACAAAAATAAAATTTGTTGTTTAATAATTAATATTATTGTAGATAGTTATTAAATATTGAATATTTTAGAGATAAATTAAGTTAATAAATTGATTATGTAAATATTTTTATTTCAATATATTACATAATGTTATTAATAAATATTAATTTTATTTATTATTAATTAAATAGTATATATTTAATTAATAATAAATAAAATTATATAAAATCAACAATTAAAAATTGATTTTTATAAAAGTTATAATTTATGAAAATATAGAAAATATAATTAAAATCTTAACTAAATATACTTTTGCTAAAAAATAAAAAACATATCTTTAAATTTCAACAACCTAAATATTTTATTTCCAAAAAATACACCTAAGTATTTTAGACGCGTGTAACAGACGCATGCCATGGGAACTGGCCCACGTGGGAAGCTTCGATATCTTCAGAGTTCTCTGGTCTCTGGTCTTACTCCCCGCTTCTTTGGACCGCAGGCTTCCTACAATGACTTTCGTGCACTCCATAAATAAACTACATACCTGGAACCAAAACTGACTATGACACAAATATTTTATTTGGTACAGTTAACTTAGACGACCAAGCCAGTCTTTATTCTTTCAATGGGTTCATCGGAGATTACCTCCGACGAGCCGGTGACACCGGCCGGTCGGCTATTCCTCCGTCCGGAGATGGATACAATAATACACTGCGCAATCGGGGTCAAAAACCACATAGACGTGGACTTAATAAAGTCCATAGTTAGAAACTCTCTCATGGTGAAGCACCCTAGATTCTGCAGCCTACTGGTTCGTGGCAAAGACGGAGTTGAATTCTGGAGAAGAACTGAGTTTGACATCGACAAACACGTGATTATTGTAGACCCCATCTCCAAAGACGCTGCCGCCGACGATGGTGACCACCACCTTGGTTCTTTAGACAAAAACGATGATGCAGAGAGAATAGTAAACGAATATTTAGCAGATTTATCGGTGAGTACTCCGCTAAGTGCAGACAAGCCTTTGTGGGAAGTCCATCTGCTATTGGAACAAAATTGCATAGTTCTTAGGATTCATCACGCTCTCGGGGATGGTATTTCGCTGATGTCATTGTTTTTGGCCGACTGTCGGAAAGCGGAGGATCCCACGGCGGTGCCTACGGTGACTACTGTTGGACGGAGGGATTCGAGGAAAAGAGGGAGCGACGATGGTTGTCTAGCTGTTTTACTGGGTTTTCTGAGGATGGTTTTGTTCAGTATTGTGTTCTGTATCGAGTTTGCTTTAAGGGGTTTGTGGCTTAGTGATCGGAAAACGTTGATAAGCGGCGGTTCTGGGTTGGAGCTGTGGCCGAGAAAAATGGCGACGGCTAAGTTTTGGATTGAAGACATGAAAGTGGTGAAAGAGGCAGTTGGTAATGCGGTAAGTACATCAAGTAGTTGAAAATAGGTTTTCAACGGGAAATTGGAATAGATTAATCAGTTGTTTTTTTTACTAAAATAAGAATAGATTATATAATCCTTAAAGGATAACACGAGAAAGCAGGCAAAAAAGAAAGTGATATGCTTTAACTTGGTCAAATGACAGTTTGTTTGACACTAACTGTTGTTTAACGAGAAGGAGACTGATCTGTCTTTTTTTAATGATCTAGTTTTACTTTGACATGATCATGTGGAAAAATCAAACTGAATTTGCCTGTCAGATTCTAACGTCGGCTGTTTCCTAACGTGGCAGACCATCAATGACGTTCTTTTTGGAGTGATATCCTCGGGGTTGTCACGATACTTGGATCACCGATCTCCCGATGGTAATACTTATTGAACACCATTACATGGTAATTTTATAGTATTATAATCCTGGAATCTGAATCTCCATTCTCTGATTGTCAGGTCTTTCAGATGGACTTCGATTAACAGGAGTGGCCATGGTCAATTTAAGAGAACAACCAGGTTTGCAGGTTTGTACTGAACGAATCTATCTTTTGTTCTTCTCTATATTTGAAATGTTAAAACTTTTGTTTGGAATGAACTCAGTACTTGGGTTTTGAACAGGATATGTCTGAATTGATGAAAAACACTTCAGGATCCCGGTGGGGGAACAGGTTTGGAATGCTTCTCCTGCCTGTTTATTACCAGAAACCGGGTGTTGATCCTCTTGAGTACGTGAGGAGAGCAAAGAAAATGATAGGCAGGAAAAAAAGAAGTTTAGAGGCTCACTTCTCATACTCTATTGGACACCTGATCATGTCTTGGTTAGGATCCAAGGTGGGACCTTTTTTTTTAACAGAAAACAGAAAATTTGGCATCATTTGTGCAGAAACTAAAGTGTTCTTGCTTCTTGCAGGCGGCTTATATTCTTAATTACCGTGTACTTTGTAATACCTCGTTTACAATCTCCAACGTGGTTGGACCAAAAGAGGAGATTACTCTAGGACACAACCCGATTACATTCTTGAGAGTCAATACATCTACCATACCCCATGTAAATGCTCTGAATTTCAGCTTTTGTTTTAACAAAAAGATGATGTTGGGTCAACATGAACTTGAAAGCAACGCTTTGAACCATTCTGTAGTATTTATTTTGCTGACGCTTTATATTGACCCAGGAGTTTGTTTTTGTTGGTTGGAATAGGCACTCACAATGCACATGGTGAGCTACGCAGGAACAGCTGATATGCAGATTCTGGTGGCTAAAGACATTATACCTGATCCTGAATTTCTTGCCAAATGCTTTGAAGGTGCCTTGCTTGAGATGAAGAAAGCAGTTACTCCCTCTAAATAAAACACCTGATGATTAAACTAATTGTACAATCAAATATTTCAACAAGTTAATGCAACAATGTAATGTATATCAGAAAGGATGAAGAATTACACATATAGAAAAGAAAAATTGCTTTCTTTTTATACTCTTTGGTCTTAAAGTGTATCCATTAGGATCAAAAGATGACAACTACGCCAGCCTCCTTACAACACTTTGAATTTCAACTCCTTTTTCTATTCGTCTCCCATGTTTGTTTGGTCATTTATATATTTGCAGTAGGTGGGAAACTGTTTTGTTTTATCCGGTTCATCGGTAGACAAATTTTTTTAAATCTTATTGTAGATGCTAAGATGCAGCCATATATGCAATATGTCCTGTCCAAATCTTTAACCCTTTTCGGGCATCTTGGTCAAAGAAGCAACAATATCTACACATAATTGAGGGAATTAGTTTTTTTTTAAGAAATAAAGGAGAAAATTTCATTAATAAAGAATTAAAATACAAACAAAGAGTACATAACATAGGGGCTACCCTTCTACACATAAAAGCTTAGATGTGTTTCTCTACGCAGAATATATATTTAAAGAACATGGTAAGCTAAGTACATAAGTTGGATCTTTAAGTTACACCTTCCAACATGACAAGTTCACGAATGTTTGTCATAGTGCCCATGATGTAGGTTGTGACAGATTTTTGCTTAGAGTTGAAATGTCTAACTTTATGCACTTTTCATATGGTTTGTACAGTCATGCAAACAACTACAATGTGGATGAACTTGGGAGTATATCTTTGAGATAAGAGCCAATTAATTACAACATTAGAGAGCATATGATCTTGAGATGGCCATATGCAGTGAACTTTGATAGCTTCCCATATTTGATTGGTCATTTCACATATGAAAAAAAGTGATCTCTGGTTTGGTCCGCTATTGAGCAAAAAGGACAAGATGTATTAATTCTTAAAATTTTGAGTCCGTCTGTAGTGTTGAGTCAATTTTGTGTAGCAAGATATAGAAGAAAGGAGGTTTTAGGAGGGATTCTCTTGTGCCAAATGATGCAATGCCACTCCACTGTTGATTGTGAGGGTATTGGGGTTGCAAATGGCTAAGACTGGTAGGGAAGTTCCAGCTGCTTCCAATGATGAATGTGTTAAGTTTAGTGTGGAGTAAGAAGTTAGTAGAGTTTCTTAGCAAGCTTGAAGAATTGATGAGAGCACCATGATCCAACTTGTTATCATACCACATTGATATCAACCTCCCATTGCCAATAGAATAGGAAATATCATCTTTAACCAAATTTGACATATGCAATAGTTGGTTAAGGAAGAAAGAGTTCGAAGGATTCATTCTTACTTCCCATATGTTACGGCCCTTGAGGAAGTAGGAGTGGATCCATTTGTTCCGTATCAAATTTCTGCCTTCAAGAATCCACCAAAGCCTTTTCAGAATGATTGTTTGATTTTTGAGTTTAACAGAATAAATACTCAAGCCCCCTTCTTCTTTAGGATAGCAGATATCAAGCCATTTAATTTTTGCACATCCCTTTGCACCATTTGAAGAGTTCCATAAGAAATCTTTGAAGATTCTCTGTATGGATTTGATAACACCTTTTGATAGAAATATTTGAGAGCTCCAATAAAAGTATAGGGAGTTAAGCATTGAGTTAATGAGCTGAAGTTTCCCTACAAAAGATAGAGATCTGTTTTCCCAGATATAGATTATGTGTTGAGTTTTCTTTATAAGAGGTATGCATTCGGGGAATGTAAGCGTTTTATGGAGATAGGCAGATCCAGGTATAAGAGAGGTGGTGAATTCTCCTTCATTCCAATTATAGAAGCAACGTGTGAGGCCATATTTGAGGCACCTTTTGGGAGAACAAAAAGACTTTTGCCGAGGTTGATCTGCAATCCTGAAACAATTTGAAAATTCTGGAGGGCCTTCATATAGTTGTTGTTCGACTCCAGACTTTCTTTGTAGAAAAGAAGTAGGTCATTTGCCAAAGATAGGTTAGTGACCATGATTTTCTTACACTTTATATGATACTTGAATTCGGTATTGGACTCCACATCCATCTTGATTATGGAGTTAAGTATTTCCTTACACAAGATGAAAAGATAGGGAGAGAGGGGGTCTCCTTACCTAAGCCCTTTCTTAGCTTTAAAGTAGGTTGAGGGGCTACCATTTATCAAGATTGAGTAGCTAGTAGTTGTAAGTTGTAACACATTCTTTGATCTAGTTGATGTAAATTAGCCGAAAATCGTTAGCCTCCAAAATCTTCCAAATAAAATTCTAGGTAGTACTATCAAGGGCCTTTCATAAATCAATTTTGATAGTGCAATTAGGATTTGGATTTGCTCTTGAATAACCATTGAGAAGTTCTTGCATCATTAAGATAGTCACCAATTTATTGATTGCTAATTAAGGCTCCTTGATTGTCACTTATGAGTGGAGCAATAGCTGTTTTCATTCTTGTTGCAAGGATCTTTGAGATGACTTTGTAAAGAAAGTTTGTACAGGTTATGGGTCTAAAATCATTTAAGTAGTTAGAAGTAGAATTTTTTGGTATTAAACACAGGAATGTCTTGTTAATCTCCTTAAGAAGCACACCTTTGGAAAAGAACTCTTTCATTGCATTTTTAACAAACACACCTATGACGTCCTATGTTTTTTGGTAGAAAAGACCATTCAGTCGATCAAGGCTAAGGGCTTTCGTGCCCTCCATTTGAAAACAACTTCCTCAATTTCCTTGTCATCCACATATTTGGTGAGCATGCTATAGTTCATCTAGTTGATTTTTTTTCCAGATTGAGAGCATTAAGATTTGCAGCTGAGACCAATGCAATATTGTGGGTTCCAAGTAAGATTAGCCCATTTTTTTAGTTGATTGATTACATCTAAATATTTGACAAGTCAAAACGCTATTGAAGTTGTTTAGTAATTGACTGATCAACTGAAAATGAAAAAGATACCATCCACTAGCGTTTTGTTCTATCAGCTAAAATTTAATATTTGAAAATATAACTGAGCCCCTTTTGCTAATATTTTGTTAAAGGATAATGGGGGGTGCTGGCGCCTGCCTTTCCCTTCTCCATGTTTCTGCTTTATTTACACCAATAGTAGTACACAGCCAAAGTTGAGCCTATCTATGGTTTATGGAGCCTCCTATCCTGTCTGTTTCTTTATGAAACATTTGCAATCGTTTTCCAACTTTAAGAAGCAAATTTTGCTTTATTAAATTTGTTTTTTCACTATGAGAATTCTTCAAATACCAGTTCAATTCTTTCTAACTTCAACTTTCAAAGAATCTATTTCTCTTTAATTTAAGTACTTTGCAAAGTTATTTTGAAAAGTAATTTGAAGATTAAATTATTTTATTTCTTTTCACAAGCTTTTTTCTATTAAAGAAAGTGGGACAATAATAGAATTTATTTTCAAACAGAAAAATTATTAGTAAAAAAATATAACTCATTTAAAATAACACAATTTTTATTTATTTATTGATATATATAAGAATAAGCAAATAATAATATGAAAATAAAGATAAGATATCCACATTTTCACTAAATTTGGACACTAACATTAAAAAGATAAACTATAAATTTATAACGATTTTTTTTGAAAAAAGAAAGAAGAAAATGCATTAATAAAGAATGAAAGTTAAATCTTACAAGAGGGTCTAGGGGGATACCCTTTGAAACTAGAGAGGTGTAAAGTTTTTAACTACTCAAAACATAGATAGAAAACGTTAGTAATAACTGGAAAAGGATGGAGTTGTTGTATAATCAATTTATATATCGAGCTCTTTGATGCTGTTAACGGTTTCAAAGATGAGAATATCTATTCGTTTGGACTTGAGTTCAAACTGCCTCACATTGCGTTCTTTCCATATTGTCTGAACACACATACTAACAGTTGCTATATGGGGTAATTGCAAGGGAGCTCTTTAAGTGACTAGCCATTGGTTTGCACTGGAGAAAGTAGCAAAATGATTTGGCCATTGGCAACTGAGTTGTGTTGCTTTCCAAACCCGATATGTCTCCTCGCACATGAAGAATAAGTGGTCTTGGGTTTCTTCCTGAGTTAAGCAGAGAGGACAACATGTATTGATGTTTAAGTAATTGAGCCGATCTTCTGTATTTAATCTATTTTGTATAGTAAGCCACAAGAGAAAGGAGGTTCTGGGGGGGATAATCTTGTGCCAAATGATTCAGTGCTATCTCACTTCAGGTTTCCTCACTCGTAATAGATCTCTGATTTGTTTATTTGAGAGGAGATGGGGGGGGGGGGCTGTTATACCAATAGAAAGTATTAGGATGAAGAGGGAGCATATGAAGGTCGCAAATGAGTAAGGTGATCTGGAAAATGCCATATATCACCATTGATGAAAGATTCCATTTTGGTATCTAGAGGAATATCAATAGGACCTCTGTGCAACTGTTGTGTATGGTAGAGATTTCCTTGACCTATCCAATTATCAAACCATAAGGAGATTAGCTTCCCATTGTTGATGGTGCAAGTCATATGGTCTTGTACAAGATTTCTCAAGTGCAGCAATTAGTTCAAAAGACAAGAGTTATTTGGAGACACGGAGATAACCCAGATGATTCACCCTCTAAGAAAATAGGAATGTATCCATCGTTGCCATAAAGATGTTTTATCTTTGATAATCCACCATAACCTCTTCAATAATAGTGACTAGTTTGTGAGTTTGACAGAGTTAATATTCAACCCTCCTTCTTCTTTTGGGTAGCAAATATCAGTCCATTTGATTTTTGCATTTCTTTTAACTCCCATCGACCGATTCCACAAGAAGTCTTTGAGTATTCCACAAGAAGACAAAGATAAATTTATAACGAATTTGAATCAAATTTAAACGTATGTTTTTTGAATAAATATAAACTAAATTTAGAATAAGTTAAACGTAAGTTTATTCAAGCTAGATTGATTTTTTAAATAACAAACTAATTTTACATCATTTATAACATATAGTAACCGGTAAATATAGTATTTTCTTCACTACAATATTTTGTACATGTATATTTTAAATAATAGTATATTGAAAATTAAATATATCTTGATATTTTCACTTCTTAAACATATACATGTGCACATATATTAACTTACTCTATATCCCTTTTGCTTATCAGTCATAATGAAATAAGATATTTTTTTTAATTATGTCCTCATAAGTCATTTTACACATAAACAACTAATACTAATCAACTAATTTTGTCAAACATTTTTAATAAACAACTGATGTTATCAGTTAGTCAAATCAGCTGATATAATCCGCTGTCAACTAACCGCTGGTAGAATCAGCTATCAGTTAATACAATCTACTGATTACTAAACAGGGCCAATATCCTTTTGTCTTTGGAAAATTAGTCCCTTATTATTGGTGATAGATGAAATTCTATTTTTATTTTTACGGGCTAGAATGGAGTTGAAGAAGAACTTTGAGCATTTATCTCCATCTTTAAGCCAATTGATCCTAGATCTTTGTTGAAGTAAGGAGTTGTGATTGCTAACTAAGTTCGTATTATGAGACAGAGCTAGCTTTTCTTTTGCAACAAGTGAGGGATTTTGTGGTGAAAGGTAAGAATTTTCTGGATGTCAGTGAGCTCCTCCCTAGCTTTCAGAAGAACCAATTCAGTGGAACCCCGTGATGAATGTAGAGTTTTAAGCTCCTACTTGATTGCTTTCAACTTATGCATGCAAATAAATTGCTTGGTTCCCCTAAATAAACGATTAGCACTTTTCATACAAGCATCGCTAAAACCTGGTACATGAATCAAATAATTGCTAAATTGGAAAGGGTGATAGTTGACAGCCTTCTGAAAGAGATTCTCAAATTTTAATTGGGGAGTGATCCGAAAAGATAGGGTCCTGAAATATGGCATAGCTATTGGGAAATTGTGCTAGTCATTTAGCATTGACCAATGCTCTAGCAAGCTTTTTTCGAATAAACCAGTGGGAGGATTGTTTATTAGACCAACTGATCCTGTGGCTAGAGAAGTTCAGATTTGTCACCCCTAGAGTGTCTGCTCATTGCTTAAAATCTCCTGAGTAGTTTCGAAGGTTACAGTTGCCTTAAGCCTCAGATTTATATAAGATTGAGTTGAAGTCACTACAAATCAACCAAGGCAGGTTGGAACCCTTGCTGAAGTCGATGAGATTACTCCAAAGAGTAGTCCTTTGGAACCCAAAATTGCTTGCATAGATAACAGAAGTAAGGATGTCAATTTTCTCATGCAAAAAAAAAATTCTAAGGTCTATAAACTGATTAGTGGAATGGAGGAGTTCCACTTGAATTTCTTCAGCCCTGTAGCATAAGATGATTCTTCCATTCACATGATATGAATGATTAGTTATCTGCTGCCAACAAGGTCCAGGATACTTAGCTGACCAAGAGTCTCTATTTTTATTTTTGTTTCAAGTAGTCCTACAATAATTACAATTGTAGTTTAATTTTTTAATATGAGTCATCTTATTTTTAAAATTACCATTTATTTTTCTTTTATTTATTTTAGTTTTATTTTTTCTCTTATTTAGTTTAGTTATCTTATCATATTTAAAAATTTAATATATTGTTGAAAACAAATGATAGCTTTTGAATTAAGAGAAATGATTAAAAATATCAGTTGGTTCGACCGATTCATTCTTAAAAATCTTGAACTGTTTAACTTTTTAGTTTGGTTTTCAATTTTTTGACTAAATTTACTTTAATAATTCTTATTGTTAAAAACCAATCAATTTATTAATTAATTGGTCAATTTTCATAAATTAATAAATTCTTATAAACAAAAATAAATTAATTAATTTTCATTTAATAATCTCTTTTAAAATTAAACTTCAAAGTCTTTGATGGGTAAGGACAATTTCTTTTATTCATACTTTAAATTCTTTAACCTTATTCAACCTTTATCTAGTTTTATTACATTCTAATATTTGTTAAACTTCTTAAATTTTAAAATTCTTATCTTACCAGTTTAACTTCCAGTTTAATCTTTAAAACATTGATTGAGAGTAGTTAAATTAAAAACTTAAAAATAAATGATAATTTTTGAATTAAGAAACATAACTAGAAAAGTTAAATCATAGAAAAATCATACGCAGTTATCTCTTTAGAAATCAACATTGGTCAACAAATAACAATCCATACACGCACTTGAAAATTTGAAACAACTTTAAGATTAACACATACAATCAACTTACAATATAAATGAAGCTTGATTGTTGAAGGTTAGTTTGCTTTAAATATCCACGATTTTTAAACTAATATAAATCGAAGAGAAATCAATGAAAATATTCTCTTAATTGTCCATATCCTTTTAAACTATTTTCAGATGCCTTGTGCTACTACAGAAGTATTAGTATGATTAAAAAACTTAATTGGTTTGACTGATTTAACTGTAAAATTTTTAATTTGTTATTTTTTTGGTTTAGCTTTTAAATTTCTGGTTCGATTTAATTTTATAACCCTTATTATTAAAAATTGAACAGTTTATTAATTAATTGGTTAGTTTTGATAAATTAATAAGTTCTTATACACCAAACTAAATCAATTAATTTCTTTAACAATCTATTTTTCAATTAAACTTCAAATTCTTAAATGGATAAGGACAATCTCTTTCAATCATATTTAAATTCTTTAATTTTATTTAATTTTTAGGACAGTCTAATACTAGTTCAACCTTTTAAATCTTAAGTTTCTTGTCTCACTACTTCTAATCCAATTTTTAAAACATTGCAATTAATTAATTTCTAATCCAATTTTTAAAACATTGCAATTAATTAATTAACACGAGTCCTGAACTAGTTTAAATGGCAAATAATAATCCTTACCCATACTTGAAATTAAAACAATATATTAATTAACTTATTGTGTTTGTTGTAAATTAAAAAGATTGTATAATATCTCACATTCTTATAAATTAATAGAATAAATTAAAGAGAAATCAATGAAGATATAATCTACCTATAGAATACAAAAATTAATGGACAGTGGTTCTGCCTAATTCTGACGGAACTGAATATTGCCGTTTGGATCCATGAGTTGACTGCTTTCTGTAGTAACTTCGACGTTGAGATCCCTGCAAAACAAAGAAGGCAC
>JANVCL010000213.1:34560676-34576161 GCA_026546855.1 Erythroxylum incrassatum | reverse complement strand
TTCCATATGCTTCAGCTGTAGGAAGCCTTATGTATGCTCAGGTCTGCACTCGACCTGACATTGCATATGCTGTTGGACTGTTAGGTAGATATCAGAGTAATCTAGGAATTGACCATTGGAAAGCTGCAAAGAAGGTCTTGAGATATCTTCAGGGCACAAAGGACTACATGCTTTTGTACAGATGAACTGAGAACTTGAAGTAGTTGGATACTCTGATTCAGACTTTGCTGGCTGCATTGATTCAAGGAAATCAACATCTGGTTATATATTCATGCTAACTGGTGGAGCTGTATCTTGGAGAAGTGTCAAGCAGACCTTGATTGCTACTTCCACTATGGAGGCTGAGTTCGTCTCATGTTTTGAGGCCACCTCACATGGTGTATAGTTGAAGAGTTTCATATCTGGGCTCAAAGTTGATTCAATTTCTAAGCCATTAAGGTTGTGTTGTGACAACTCCACTGTAGTCTTTATGGCTAAAAATAACAAAAGTGGAAGTCGAAGTAAGCATATCGACATTAAATAGTTAGCCATAAGAGAACGTTTTAAGGAAAGGAAAGTTGTTATAGAGCACATTAGCACTGATTTGATGATTGCGGATCCTTTAACTAAAGGTATGTCACCTAAGCAGTTTAAGGATCACGTAGTGCACATGGGACTTGATTCCATAATGTGATTTTTGTTGTACATTTGCTATTTTAATGGAACTTTTATTCAGTTTGATATTTTCTCATAAATTTTGTGCACATATATTTTGATTGGTTTTGAGAAATGTCAGTTAAGTTTGGACCTAAAATAAACAAATGGTTTATTCATTAAGTTGCCGGGCTAGTAATGAGAAATTTGTATATGTAATGCATGGAAGATAATACTCACTATAAGAGGACCTATCGCCATGAATCATATATTTGATTTCTTATTATGTGTGGTGTTGGGTTAAATGGACCAAGTGGGAAAATGTAAGTTTTTTTCACTCCTACTGTTCATGTATGATTGTATGTCCAGCACATTGTCGCCCACACATGTTGTCGCCCACTTCCTCTTCTGTGAAGGGTAGTAGGTATAGAAGTGTTTATATACACGTTGTTTGGGTCCTATTCTCACCGAGCATCAGAGTACACCATCTATCTTGCTTTAGGAAGAGGATAGAAACTCCAAACTTCACAGAAACAAAGAGAACTTTAGTGAAGAAGCAATGGCAGGAGATATTTCGGTTGATTTTTTTCCGCTGTTATACGTGCATGTATCTTACGTAAATTTGCATGAGATGCATGCCATGTTGCTGTTATTGTTTCAAATTGTGCATTATTTTTTTGAAGCTATAGTCTGATTTTTACCAGCAACACATGCGCTTACCAGTTCTTTTCTGTCAAAGTCAGAAACGATATCAACGTCATGAATGTTCATACTTCCGTGTAACTTTTTGGTTGCAATATTATTTTCATCTTCATTGATTTTGGCTTAGAAAAACATATTGCAAAGAAAGGATTGATTAGTATAACACGATTTCGTATGCATACTTCATATTCATTTACTTGCAAATGTTCTCATGATTCATCAACAATTTACAGGAATGTTTTTCTCACCATCTTTTAAGTTTGCTTTCAGATTCTGATGATAGGGGACCACCTGAAAACATCAGTGCGTGGATAAAATTTATCACTGCGTATTGTCGTGCAAGGTAACTTAGAGATGTAAAAATTTGAATGCCAGCTTTTGTTGCTTTTATAAAATGTTGTTCTTAGTAAAAAGCTCTTTAATAATGTTTTGTGTATTTACTGTTGGTAGGAGTAAGCAACCAACCTTTTCAACGTCAAAAGCTGTGGAGCTAGTAGAGATCATTATTTTTCTATATTTAGATACTCAGCTTCAAGGACTGCTAATACAGTTGTATGAATGCGTGAAATCTGTTATTAGTTGCTTCACAGATGAGGAGTGGAGTACCAGTTGTGTAAACATAGCAAAATCTCTTGCTTGCAGGAAATTATGCTTTAGTTATGCCATTACACACCTTTTCATCTTGTTCTATGTGTTCTTCCACACTAGGAGTGCTGCTCTTTGTATTTTGTTCACAAGGGAGGAGCTCAGTTTGCTTCAGGTTGGAATTTGATGGGTTTTGCTTCCAATTTGTTTATATCATAACCTTTTGAACAAGCTAGTAACCGTTTTTAGAGAGAAGTAAAAAATGTATTTTCTGTTATATCTTACTAAAACTCAAGTTGCAGGTATATATACACAAAACAGAGCTAAACAGAGTACGCAGCTCTACGCTAACAACCTACCACTATTAACTGTTAACTAACTATACAACTACGTAATGAACTAACTATACAGCTACGCTATATTTTACACTCCCCCTCAAGTTGGAGATGGGGAAGACACCAATCCCAACTTGACGTCAATGCTATTGAACTGCGGAGCTGCTAAGAACTTGGTGAAAATATCAGCAAGCTGCTCTCCTGTGGAAACATAATGAGGATTAATAAACCGATCCTTGAATTTATTCCGCAAAATATGGCAATCAATCTCTAGATGTTTAGCGCGCTTATGAAACACGAGATTAGCTGTGATATGGAGAGCAGATTGATTATCACACCAGAGATCAATCGAAAGTGGAACCTGCACCCGAAAATCCTGGAGTAAATATACAATCCACCGAAGCTCACAAACAGCAGAGCCCATACTCCTATACTCAGCCTCACAACTGGAGCGAGAAATCGTATACTATTTTTTACTCTTCCAGCTGATTAACGAACCACCCAAGAAAACGCAATACCCACTTACAGACTTGCGAGAAATGGGACAAGAAGCCCAATCACTGCCACAATAACAAGACAAATGCAAACTATTCGTACTGCTATAAAACAAGCTTCTCTCTTTAGTGCCAACAAAATAACGCAATACATGCATAACCCCATCCTAGTGAGCCTTCGTAGGAGAAGCCACGAAGTGACTAAGTTGCTGAACACTAAAAGTAATATCAGGTTGTGTGAGATTGAGATAAAGTAACCTCCCCACCACTCTCCTGTATCTAACCGCATCCGGTAGGAGCTCACTATGGTCATCAAATTTATGATTTCGAGGAGGTGGAGTAGTAGTAATATGAGAATTATCAAAGCCACAATCAGCTAGAATATCCTGAAGATATTTCTTCTGAGAGAGGAAAGTACCCGCAAGAGAACGAATGACCTCAACACCAAGAAAATATTTAACATTCCCCAGATCCTTGATGGTGAAAATGGAGTGAAGAAATGTCTTCACAGCAACAATATCTTCCTTACAAGACCCCCCGATTAAAACATCATCAACATACACTAAGAGAGCAAGAAAGCCACGTTTGTTTGTTAAAGTAAACAAACCATGATCATGAACGGATTGAGAGAAACCATAGGTCAAAATTTGTTTAGTAAACTCAGAATTCCACTCCCGAGAAGCTTGTTTTAACCCATACAAAGATTTTTGTAATCTACAGACTTCACCCTTACCAGCTTTGGTGTACCCTTCTGGTGGAATCAAATAAACTTCCTCCTTCAAATAGCCATGCAAAAAAGCATTATTAACGTCTAATTGATGAACAAACCAGTGCTGTAATGTTGCAAGAGCAAGAAAGGTCCGGATGGTGACCAACCTAGCGACAGGGGAAAAACTATCAAAGAAATCGATACCTGCCATCTGATTATACCCCTTTGCCACCAACCTAGCCTTATATCTCTCCACATTCCCATTAGGATCAAACTTCACCTTAAAAACCCATTTGGATCCGATAGCTTTCTTACCCTTCGGTAGCTTGGTGAGCTCCCATGTCTGATTTTCTTCAAGAGCTACCAACTCTTCCACCCACTCTTCGGATTGTACAGCCTGTTGATAAGACTTAGGTTCCAAAACTTTGCCAATATTAGCCATAAAAGCGGTGTAAGTGGAGAGACCGTATAACTTGCACCAGAAGCTGTTGAAACACTGCCACAAGTCACATAATCCTGCATCCAGATCGGGGACCGACGTTGGCGTAAACTCTGACGTAGTTGAGGCGCAGGGACAACATTATCATGCAGATTCTCACTTACGTCCCCAGCAATATGTGATCTATGATCTAGAGCAACATCATTTGTCAAATCCACCTCAGTCTCCTCAACACCAGAAACACCGTCAACAGGAGGACCAACCCTGAAATCATCATAAACAACATCATGCAAATTCCGAGCTAGAATAGAATTATCAACAGAGTCGTTCTCAGCAGCAAAAGGAAAAACAGTCTCATAAAACATAATATCCTTGGAATTAAATATCTTACAAGTCTCTAAGTCATAAACCTTGTAAGCCTTCTATCCCACAACATAACCCACCATGACACATTTGGTGGCCCTTGCGTCTAGTTTACCCTTTCTTGGAGCTGTGTTAGTAACATAACACAAACAATAAAAAACCTTCAGCCTGGCATAATCTGGGATCGTGTGATAAAGCACCTCAAAAGGAGATTTCCAATCAAGCAGAGCAATTGGAAGTCGATTTATAAGATATGTCGCAGTTAAAATTGCCTCTCCCCAAAACCTGTTAGGCAGTTTGGCTTGAAACAACAACGCGCGGGCCACCTGTAACAAATGTTTATGCTTCCACTCCACTACGCCATTTTGTTGCGGAGTATAGGGACAAGTGCGTTTGTGCAGAATACCTTTGGCAGTGAAAAAACTACGACAAACATCATTAAGAAACTCTGCCCCATTATCCGACCTTACTTTCTTGACTGTAATGTCAAATTGAGTTTCTACCATATTGATAAACCCATATAATGCCTCAGGTACTTGAGACTTATACTTCAGCAAAACAGTCCAAGTGGCCCTGCTAAAATCATCAACAATAGTTAAAATATAATGGCAAGAATCAAGACTGGCCTTCTTATACAGACCCCAAACATCAACATATAAAAGTTCCATCACTTGTGTTACATGAATAGAAGCACTAACTGGAAAGGGAAGCCTCTGTTGCTTCGAGAAATGACATATATCACATGGAGTTATCAACTCTGTAGCACCAATACATGTAATATGTTTCAAGACTGTGAATGAAGCATGACCAAGTCTCGAATGCTAAAGTGCAGCATCTTTATTCATTAAGGAATGGAAAATACAAGAATTGGAGAGTACATCTTTGGTGTAAAAGGTACTATCAATCCTATTGACTGGAATGGTATCAATACAGGCCTTCACATGCCTATTTATTACAGAGGAATCAAAAGATTTTGGGGTAAGTATGTATAAGGTTCCTACCACTTCTCCCACAACAATGATGATGATACTCTTCAGGTCCTGTATGAGACAGTGGGAAGGAAAGAAAGTTAGGAAAAAAACAGCACTTTTGGCTAGTTTATTCATGGATAAAAGGTTGAACTTAAAGGAGGGTAAATACAGAACATCTTTAAGAGTGAGGTTCGAGTGTAAAACCACAAGACTGACATGACTAACCATGGTGGTACGATAATCAGGTAATTAAATAGGCACATGATGCACAAGTTTTCTTCTGTATCTCATAAGATCAGTATCATAACACATGTGATTCGATGCCCCTGTGTCTATTATCCAAACAATTTTACCAGATAAAGGCAAATCATGTAATGCTGTGCATTTAGAAACAACATTACCTGCAAAGGCAAAGTTTGCAAATTCTCCTCCCGTTGCCTTAGAAGTTGGCATCTTCCCGTGCATAAGCTTAGCCAAATCTTGCTATAAGATTTACATTTGCATCACCAAGATTCCAAGATCCCTAGCTTCGGAAGAACTTGGAGCATCAAATGGCGTATCCCCAATTTCAGTAACTAAGTTGGCACTAGCCTTCTTTGAACCAGTGCCTTTCTTCTTCCGTAACTCTTCATACCATTCTGGGTAGCCATAAAGCTTAAAACATGTATCCTTCGTATGCCCCATATTATGACAGTGCTCACACTGCCGATCAAATTTTTTTCCAGACTCCTTCTTATTTCCAGATTTATCATCTCCTCCTTTAGAATTTTAAGCCTTCGCAAGCAAAGCTGTATTAACATTGTCAGTAGCAAACGTCAAATGTATATCTCTCTGACTCTTCACTCTCAACACCATACTACAGGCTTTATCAATATCAGGTGCAGGATCTAAGTTTAAGATCTGACTCCTGACGTTATCAAGTACATTGTTTAGGCCCATGAGAAATTGGAGTAATTTAGAAGCATCTACGCGATCCTTGAGTTTGGCGGTCATTCTATGACAACAGGGATAACCGGTACACTCACAGGTAGGCAACGACATGAGCCTCTCGAATTCATCCCAACATTGACTGACTTTGTTAAAATACTGTATAACTGAATTGTTGCCTTGTGCAGTAGTACTCATTTCTCGCTGTACCTGATACATCTGTGGCGTGTTACACACGTCAAATCGTTCCTCCAGTATGTCCCATAGATGTTTAGCACTAGGAGAATATACGAAGCTATCATTGAGATCCTTAAAGATGGAATTGCGAAGCCAAGATTTGATCATCGAATCCACTCTCTTCCACTTTCGGTATTGAATAGAATCTGCAGGGGGTGCCAACGTTCCGTCTATGAAACACAACTTATCTTTTGCCTCAAGTGACGTCTGAATAGCTGTACTCCATCTGAAATAGTTGGAACCAATCAATGGCGTCGTCACAAGCCCCATGCTAGGGAGATCAGAGGCATGCAAGAAGTACGGATCATCGTCTCTATCTGCCATGATAGAACTATCACGATCTTGATCCTTTGAAAACCGTCGGCTTTGATACCATGAATAAGCTTGAACAAGCTAGTAACCATTTTTAGAGAGAAGTAAAAAAATGTATTTTCTATTATATCTTACTAAAACTCAAGTTGCAGGTATATATACACAAAACAGAGCTAAACAAAGTACGCAGCTCTTCGCTAACAACTTACCACTATTAACTATTAACTAACTATACAGCTACGTAATGAACTAACTATACAACTATGCTATATTTTACACCTTTTATTGAACATAAATGTTATGCGCATGTAAAGTTGGAAGGACGTAAGCATAATTCAAGGGATAAATGACATTTGACCCTTATACTTTAGTTTTTCCTATTTGATTCCTAAAATTGTTTAAACAATACAATTGCAGTTCTTGATATTCACTTCAGCTGATATGTCAATCTCAATTAATGGCCCAGTTTTTGTCATGTCAACTAGATTCCTAGCAACGTTGACCGAAAGGAATTTGTTGAAAACATCTAGAATCTTTGTCTTGGAAATAAAAAAAAGCCTTCCACTGCCAAACTCAAGACTCAATCTAGCTTCAAATCCCTTAGAATCACTACCAGATTCTATTGGTTTCCTACAGAACTTGAAAATCCTAGATGTATCGAACAACAAGCTAGAAACCTTGCTTGATACTATTTATCATTGCAGGTAACTATTATTTGTAAGAGGATGATGATTCTCTGATCAGATAACTCTATTCATTGCTGCCTATACTTTGAACAACATTTCAAGTCATTGGTGGAATTAAATTTGAGCAACATTTTTAAAGTTCCACAGCTTCGTGAATGGATTGAAGGGGCCACTACTGTTAGGAATCCTGATACTTTGCTTTCAGCTTTGGTTAGTTATGTACTTGAAGCTCCATAGCTGTTGTTGGTGAAGACATAGTGTCAACAATTGGCATTTAAGGAAGTCGGAAGTCTAATTCATTTAAGGAAGAAGTTTCAAACAATATCCAGTACTTTAGTGAAGTTGTCATAGAGGGATCTCTTCTTCAATCATCTCACAACCGTAAGCACTTGGCATTTGATATACTGCTACTTCTTCTCCCAAAATTACCCACAACATTTCTTCCTTATCTTATGTCTTATAAACTTGTACAGTGTCTGATGAATGTTCTTCAACAATGGACTCTTGGTAGTCGGATGATAGATGAACCTTCAGATTAATTAGTGTATTAATTAGTATATTATGACATATTTGCGAATTACAATTAGTGTATTTTGATATTAATTAGTGTATTTTGATATTATTTAGTATATTATGATATGTTTGCGAATTGCAATTAAATAATACATTGTCTGCAGGTATGAAATTCTTGTGATGCATGAATAATTATTAAAAATTAATGATATACTAAAAACATTGAAGAATTATTAAATAAATAATATTGGATAGTTATTAAACAAATAAGATTAAAAAATTGTATTTTAAAAAATAATTATTAAAATTAAAAAGTTATTAAATTAATATGATTTTTGAAAAATGAAAAATTAATAAAATAATAATAAAAACGTCGCGGAAGACATTTCGTGACGTTTCCAAAAAAAATGTCTTGAATTTTTTCACATTCTGCGACGTTTTAAAAACGTCGCGGATTGTCTAAAAATCGTCGTGGAATGATAGAGATTTAGTGACGTTTTTAAAAATGTTGCAGATTGTCTAAACTTTCAGTGACGTTTTTGTAAACGTTGCAGAATGGCAGTGTCTTTTGTAACGTTTTACATAAAACGTCGCAGAAACCTTTTGCCTACACAACATTCCGCGACGTTTTTTGTGATATTTTTTAAAACGTCGCAAAATGCCTTATTTTCTTGTAGTGATTGTTTAATCCAAGCGTCTGATTCCTCTTCAGATAAATAAAGGCTTCAATCATTTTTGTTTTCTTTTTATGTATGCATTGCATTGATTGATATTCTAAGACTTCAATAAGTGAATGTTATTCCACAACAATGTATATTATAAATTGTTTGTTTTAAAGATCAAACTACCATCAGTCCACCTCATTCTAAGAATTTGATCTCCCATTTTCTGCTCTTTCACAGTATATTGGGTGGAATTTTGTTTTCGTTTTATTATGATAATTAAGCGTTTAAATTTTTAGAAATTTGAAAAATCAGTTTAAAAAATTATCTTCAATAATATTTTATTGATATCATTAACGTAACAATGTAAAGGTTGATATTTAGATTGTCATCATAGTTTTTGAAATTTTACGTATTGAAAATACAATTACGAATTGCATTTTAATTTATTTTTAAGAATTATTTAAAACTAAATATTGTTGGGATGTCAATTGTGAATAGAAATTCCACGTTGGAAAGAGATGGAATTAGTGAGGGACATATAAGTAGAAAGGACCCATAAACCTAATACCTTAAAGTTTTGGGTTGAAATGTTATGTTAAGGCCCATGGTTATGTTCCCTCTCTAGGCCTATGATGAAGATCTCTTATGCAAGTGAACTCCCTAAAACCAACAAATATATCTCCCTTTTAAATTAGAATAACACTTGTAATAAGATTATCTATTTTGAATCTCTCTAAAATTTTATTAATATATATTTTCTGAGACAATTATAATATTCATTGTGATTTGTTACGGAATATTTCAATTTCTATCATATAAGATATCTCACTCATATCTTTCATTTTGAAAATTTTAAAGAAACTTCATGATCTTGTATAATAATCCAAGATCATTAGTAGCAAACAAGATATTATTAATATATAGGACTAGAAATATAAATTTCTTCTCACTAATCTTCATATATATACACCAATCAATGACAATTACTTTAAATACAAAAGAAATAATGATATCATTATAGCCTTTAGAGAGACTTGTTTAAGCTTATATATTGACTTCTTAAGTTCACACATTATGTTTTACTTTCCTTTAACTAGAAAACCCTTATATTGATTCATATAAATTTCTTCCTCTAAATTCTCATTTAAAAATAATGTTTTCACATCCATTTGAAGTGAGTTCTAAATCACAATAAGTTATTGCTATAATAATTCTAAATGAATCATTTTTTTAAATAAGAGAAGAGGTCTTATTATAATCAATACCATCATTTTATGTATATTAACCCTCAACAACAAGTCTAACTTTATATTGTTCAATATTGTTATTGGAGTCACATTGGGTCTTAAAGACCTATTTACATCTTACTCTCTTACAACCTTTTAGCAGTCAACAAGATCCTATGTTCAATTGTCATTTATGAATTTTAGCTCCTTTTTAAGACATCTAACAAATTAATTTTTCACTTTCAATAGTTGTGAAAACGAAATTAGGTTTTCAACAATTCCTAAATCACTTTTTACCTCTTGTAAATAAATCACATAATCATCCAAAATATCTAATCTCTTTTGGGTGAAATAATAATTCAAAAAAATTAATTGATGCTTGGTATTATATTCCCATAATTGATAATTATACATACTCTAAAAAGACATGCTTATTATATTTGGATATAGTAAACATATCTAATAAAATTTACAAAAGCTGAAGGTCAATACTTTTCATTTAATACTGTCTTTTGTTAACTGAATGCCACTATTTGTTCTTCTTTGGAATTTTTTTTGCGTACAGAGGGAAAGAAAACAACTAAACGCTAATGCCTAGGGTAACCCACTCCACGCCTGTCGCTGTGGAGAAGCTCCTGGAGAGAAGCTTCTTTGGAATTTCTTTAATTTCAATTTTTTAAAGTAGAGTTGAATCAAGGATATTTATATGTCATCTTAATTATAACCCTCAATCATAGTTATTTTAGTATGTCTTCCCTATAGCATAACATGCCTTTGAGAGGTATATATAAATCAATGATTTTTAACCTTAAAATTAGAGTGTAGTAACTTTTTAAATGAATTAATTAAGATGGCATAAATGATGAGAACTTTCCTTGAAATGAGATATTTGGATCATTCACTATTGGCTAAAATGTTAATTACCATGGATAAAATTTGTCATTGGGATTTGTTTTATCCCCTCCTTTTCTCAATTGTACCATGTGTACTAGACGGTATCAATCAATACCTACTGTATCGTCCAAAAATGGTATGGTATCTACTAATTTCTTATTGTTAATTGGTACCACTTGGTACCAGTCAGTACTGAAATATTAGCTATTTTTTGAGGTTGAAATGCAAATTTAAAATTTTTTAGACTAAAGTATAAATTAAAGAAAAAGGCCCTAAACATTTTAACCTACCTATAACATCTAGCTGCCTCTATTATACGTCTACTTTCATCACCCACGCCAGTTACCTATTATGTCACCTCGCCTTGACTTGCTTGCATCTCACTTGCACACTGTAGTCACCTAACTCACCTTGAAGAAAAAGGCCCTAAACATTTTAACCTACCTATAACACCTGGTTGCCTCTATTATACTTCTGCTTTCATCACCCACCCCATTTTACCTATCGCATCGCCTCGCCTGCGACTCACCTGCACACTGCTGTCTCCTAACTCGCGCTTTGCTTGTGTAGTCATCTCACAGTCCCACCTCCGCCACCATCACCTATTCAAGCCTTAACGTTGCAATTGTAAGATGCAAATAAGCCATTATGATTCATACTTAAACAATTGAAAATTTAAAATGTGTGCAATGTAGTGTGCTAATTGTTGATATGTATTATGTCGTGTTGTGTTGTGTTGCTTGAATGTTAAGTGTTGAGTTAATTAATAATTGAGTAGTTGTTGTGTGTGACAGGGTGAGTGACTTATAGTTGTGGTACACATCTTGATTTGGATTTTGACTTATATTTCTTCCTATTATTATACACATCTTGATTTTGATACGAAGTTACTAACTTTAATATGTGTCTTCATTTATTTTTACAAATAAATGGAGGAAAGTTCAAGTACACCTAATAATTCAGTTGTTTCAGGTATAGGAAGATTCAATGATCCTGCTTAGGCTCATGCTAGATTGACTCCTAGAATGAAGAACTATACTATTTGTTTATATTATAATAAGCATTTGAAATGTGAGGGAATCACCATATTAAAGAAGCATTTAGTTAGGATCAAAGATGATATGGAGCCTTATAAGAAAGTGAATCATAATGTTAAATGACAAATGAAGACTTTGCTTGAAGAGTATCAGCATAAGAAATATAGAAGGAAAAGATTAAACTACAAAATTAGTAGTAGATATTTTTTGTTGGTGTTCAGGATGATAGTGGAGAGGTTTAAGGTGGTAGTATTCCTACCCAACAAGAAGGAAATATTGCACCTGATGTTAGGAAAAGAAGAAGATGGATGTATAATTTTTTTGCATCACGAACAACTTCTGAAGCTCAGCCTTTAATCCGTAATGGCTTACAATCTAGAGAAGCAGTTTATAATGTGGACATGTAAATAGCTAGATGTTGATATAATTCAGGTATAACATTTAATGCTACCCAATCTTATTATTACAACTTATAATGGATGCTATTACCTCATACGGTTTAGGATAAGAAACTCCTTCAATTAATGACTATAGAGGTAAACTTCTAAACAAGTCTGTTTATGAAATAAAAAGTTATTTGAATGAAAGAAGAATGACTTAAGCTACTTATGAGTGTTTAATCATGTGTGACAGTTGGACAAATAAAAGAAATGAACCTATTATTAATTTTTTTAATTTATTCTCAAAAGGGACAATGTTTTTGTAGTCTATAATGCATTTGTCCTTGTTAAGAATGTTGATACTCTATTTCAAATATTTTTTGAAATTGTGAATAAAGTTGGGCTAAAAAATATTATTCAGTTTATTACCGATAATAGTTTCGCTTATAAAGTTGCTAGAAGAAGATTGCAAAACAAGTATAATTCTTTTTATTGGACTCCCTGTTGTGTCCAAATAAGTTTTAAAAATACCTAGGCTATCCTACTCACAAGTATACGAGGTAGTTGTAGAGATTACCCAAGGTCGTCTCCCACAGAACCTTGAACAAAAGCAAAAATAAAAACAAATTCAATCCTAAACGTTCTATCCCGATTTGATGAGTGAAGACTTTAAAGAAAATCACAAATTAGAGTGAAAAGTAAACGGAATCAACTGAAAACAAAGACGAATAGATTAATCAAAATGGAAGATTCTTGAGAAATAATTTCACTAATTTAATCTCCTATGCATGATTAAGGAAAATGGATTGGAAAGTTGTCTTACTAAAATTAACAATTGGGTTCCAAATTGACTCGAATAATGAACTAATCTAACTTTAGTATTCAACAAATTATCATGCGAATTAATTATAGAAATCCAACTACTAATTACCACTTAGGTTAATATATTTCTAGTTCTTAACCTAAGTGTTCATAGTTTATCCTTCCATATTAAACTTCCTTTTTCGATCCTTCATTTGATACTAAAATGATGCAAGGTTTGGTCATGCTATTACATCCATTCAGCTTAGAAACCACAACAATTAATAAGACAACAAAACCGTAACTCATTTATACATAGTTGATTAAAATAGCTACATTAATCCTTAAGGAAAAAGATTTAGCCCATCATAGCATAAATACAGTTCATTATTCTCAAATACTTAGATCCCATCTTATCAGTCTAAGAAAAGTATTCAAGCAACAAACCAAGTAAATAACCAGATGAACTATGAAAAGAAAACAAGTAACAGTCAGCTAAGCTATAAAAGTAATAAGTTCAGTAAATAACAAGAAACACTACAACAAATGAATAACAGGGCAAACAAACAGGGATCGGGTGAGTGATGTAACATCCCGTTACCCATGTTAGGGCTAGAATTGTAAATTTTGAGAATTTACGAGAAATTAGGAAAACGCACATCATGCATAATTAATTGTGACATGCACATTTTTGCACATTCATATGATTGTACATGCATTCATTGGCATTTTCTGGGTACATTTGAGTTGTTAAATTTGAATAAAATGTGTTTTAGACAATTTTGGTATTATTTAGGATATTTTGATATTTTTGGTGAAATTTAGATTTTTTTTTGATTTATTGGCCTATTATAGTGTGACATGTGGACTGGTTAAATTGTGATAAGTGGCAAACTTGGTTGAGTGCCATGTGGCAGTATTAAACAGTGACAGATGGGAGACATGCAGAAAGCCATGTAGTTCATTGTTTAGTAAAACCCATTTCCGCAGCTCTCTCATTTCCTCTGTTGTTTGTTTCTTCTCTGAAAACACTGTTTGTTTATTCTCTATTCTGTACGTTTTGATTCACTCTCATTGTTGGAAATAGAAGCTGAAACAAGTAAGTAGTTTTGTTGATTTTTAGTTTCTGGTGTAAAGATTTACATGCATGCTTGGAGTTGCGAAGTTAGGTTTCGGTGTTGAATAAATTAGACGATTGAATTTACAATTAGGACTTGTCCAAAACTATGTTGAATGGATTCTGGATTATGAAATATGGAAATTCTTGTAAATTGATGTAGAAATAATATGTTTCCGTTTTGGTTTAAAAAGCGTACATGAATAAAGATATACTGTTCATGTATAAAGTGTTATCAGAGTTGAGTTTGAATGAGTTGAGTTTCAGGAAAAAGTTTAAAACGATGCAATGTTGAGGGACAGTGTATGTTAAAGCAAAGTTTAACTTGAAATGAAGTTTTTGGCTGATAATGTGTAAGTCAGAAAAATTAGAGTCTTGGAAAATAAGAGCTTATCCGATTATGCTATGTTTTTGGTGTTAGGGAGTAAACTTGAATTTTGATCTTATATGAATAATTTGACCTGAATTAGGAGATAAATGAAGTGAAGTTTTGGAGATTGTTTTGAGTATAGAAATGCAAAATGGTAGTGTGAGAAAGTGAAACCTGGGTTTAAAATCTAGAAACTTGGGAAGACGAGTCTTCTGTAAAGGTTTGTCGCGTCCAACTTGGTTCGTCGCGGCGATCTTTAAAGAAATTCCCGAGAAAATCTGGGTTCTGGAGTGTTCGTTGTGGCCATCATTTTGTTCTCATTGCAACCAGCTTTTTTGTTCTCGCCACAGCAAAGTCCCTCCCTTTACAGCTCGAACATACTATAGTATTTGGACCATAACGTCCTCTGTAGTTATCTAAATTAGGTGATTTTTTATTTTGCATAAACTAGAAACATAAGGTTACAAATTTTATGAAGCAATGGAGTTTTAATTGTCTATAAGATTTTCAACTTTTGGTTGGAAGTTAAGGTAAGAATTCTGCTGAAGCTTATGACCAATCTAAAATATTTTGAGTATATCTTTTCATATACTGAACTCAATTGAATGATTTGGTGTCATTAGAAAGTTAAGACATTGCAGAAAAACTTTACAAAAGGAAGTTTTGTTTAATTTGGTCATTTACCTTATCAGATTTAGTATGGAAAGTTGACTCGTATGTGTATTAGAGGAAAAATCTGAAGTGGTCAATGAAGTTATGAAATTGTTTGACATTGTTTTGTTTCGATTCAATTGTAAATTTACATGATATTAATGAAGGCTTTGATATCTAAATGAATTGTTGATAAGGATCGCAATATTGTACCCTAGAATTGTCATTAAACATGCATTGTGCATACATTCTATACATTCATATGCATAAAAGAACACTTGTGTATTTATGCAAAAGTGTGATATTTGTGAATGTATTTTGTATATTTTAGAGAAGCACATCGGACTACAGTCGGACATTACCGGACCATCCAGGCAATAGCTTATTGGAGCGTACTGTGAGTCAACTTAGATGATTTCCTAGGATTGATTTGATTTG
>JANVCL010000213.1:34536876-34560576 GCA_026546855.1 Erythroxylum incrassatum | reverse complement strand
CCTTATACAAACTTTCCACCTTGTCACTTAATTCAATTTACCTACACCATAACATCTTACTCACATTAGTATGCTAATTAATTCTAACACAAATTAATCTAGCAATACCCCAAAATAATCGAATCATGCTTATTTATAAAAAAAATTCTCCGAGGCTAACAAGTGAGGTACGGAGGTTTCCTGCCCCTCTTAAGCTTCCTGTATTAGCTCTCGTCTTCTGCTTCAGCTTGTTCTCACTAGATGGTCAAAGGCTTATTTATGCTTCCAACTATTTGCCATATTTCTCTCTTCTTCATTATCTCTCTCTGTTCCTTCTCTTCTTCCCTTCTTTCTCTCTATTTCCTCCCTCTCGAATGTGTCTCTGGTATGTTTAGTGAAGAATGTAGCGAATGGAATCCATCCTCCCCTCTTTGTCGCCACCCCTATCCTTCTATTTGTAGTATGCTCCTAAATTTAGGGTTTCGTACCTTCCACCTGCTTATGCCACGTAATAAAATGACATATTAAACAAAACATTGTTGGTGTGTCTGCATGTGGGAAGTCACGGTTGTGACTTAACTTGTATAATCGTGCAAGTGAAAGTGCAAGTTAGGTCACAATTGTGACTTAACTTGCACAACCGTGACATGGTCGATATATGTAGTTGTGTAATAACCATTTTCATGCACATTTCTTCTTGTTTAAGTTCATGCCATCTCTAATTCTTTTATGTATAAATCTTCTTGTTTTTCGTGCTACTTTCACAAATTAATCCAATTAAGATTCATGCAACATCCGCACCAATTTCACTCAATTCATATCAAATTTGAATTAAATCACAACCAATTTCAACAAATGAAAACAAGTAAAATCAAACAAAATTAAACACAACACTCGCTGTGCTGTACATTACATTGACCTAATACTAAAAAATATAGTAGATGTTAGGTATTTTCCTATTATTTATAAGACTATGTAGAAAAAAAGGTGACTAAGCTCATCTATAATCGTGTATGGGTCATAAATTTAACAAGAAATAATTTCGCTATTGGTAAGAATTTGTGTCTTCCTATTATTACAAGATTTGCATCTAATTTATTACTTTAATTTTCATTCTAATGAAGAAAAAGTTAAGACAAATGTTTACAAGTGATAAGCAGTTTACATTTCAGTGTGCTAAGTCAAATGTTGGATTGAAGGTTTATGGAATTAGACATGAAGATAATGAATTTTGGTTCCAATGTCAATTTGTCATCCGATGTTATAAGCCTTTAATGAGGGTACTTCATCTGACAAAATAGTGATGAGAAGGTAATAATAATGAGTTATTTTTATAATGTCATGGAGAAAGTGAAGGAAACAATCAAGATTAATCTGAAAATCAAGTCTTCTTTGTAGGCACCTTATCTTGCAGTCATCACTGAGAGATAAAAAAGGCAACTTTATTCTCCGTTGTTTACAGTTGGGGCATTTTTAGTCCTAGTGTCTAATTTAGATCAAGTTTTATAAAGAAAGCTAAAGTTAACAGAAAATTGTTAGTAATTATTATAACAATTATTGCCCATGAGATGGTGCAAGATCTCTAAAGCTCATAAATGAAGATTTATAAGGATGCTTCTGATGATTTTGGGATGCTAATTGGTATTCGTCAAAGATACAAACCTAATCTAGGTATTTTTTTCTTCATTTTTGTTACTTGTTGATAATTAATTATCCATTTATTTTGTTTACAATGTTACTTTTATTATCTTACAATTGCTTGGTTGAACTAATTTGAAATTGGTGTTTTAAAATTGCAAATATTTTCAATTCAAATTCTAAGTTAATATGTGAGTGCCACGGGATATGAAAAGAATTGGAACGCAATTGAATTCATCAATTTAAAGAAAAGAAATAGATTAAAGCATAAAAGATTGAACGAGTTAGTCTTTGATCAATACAATTTAAAGCTTCTAGAAAATGTATGTTATTATTATTATTAAGTTGGATACAATTTCTTAATAATTTAATTTTATTATTTACTAAGACATTTAATAGATCAAGTAGTTCTGTAGATTCAATTTTCCTTGGTCATATCTATCTTTTGATGGATTAGATTTTTTTAGGAATTAGGTTGATAGATGAGAGTGATTTGGAAGATAATCTTGAATGAGAAAATATTAACATATCATTTGGTGTATTGAATTTGAATGATAATGGTGATGATGCTCTGCTCAATGATGAGGATTTTGTACTAAATGAAAACTGAGGTCAATGCGATTAGAACGAGTATTTGGTTGAATGAAGTTCTCAATTTTTATTTCTCCTCTTTTTTTAATTTCAGTTATATTTGATTTATATGTTAAATTTTGTATATGTAATATAAATATAATTGTAAATATTTTTATTTCAATTTTCACTTCTAGTTGGTTGTTTTTTCGACACGAACTCTTATTGCAAATTGTAATAGTTACAAACTAATGAATATTTGTTTTTCTTTTTATTTAATGTTATGATGTAACGAGAAACCTCATCCTTTCTTTTTTGACATGTGTTTTTTGAGGGAAAAAACCAATGCATTGAATTAAACTAAAGTACGAATACAAATGGGAGGAGAATGAAAAAAATGAAACTCGGAAAAAGACAAAGCACATCGCGCTAACTGATGTGCAATGACATTGGCACAACGACGAATCCAAGCAACAACAATGTCAGGATGGCGCTCCAAGAGAACACGGCAATCGTGAATAATGCCTCCAAACTCAGACCAATCAGGATTAGGACACCGCAAAGCCGACACCAAATTTTGGGCATCAGTGAACACAATACCCGGATTGGGGCAGCGAGTGGAAACCTGCTCCAAAGCAAGGCGCAGAGCATATGCCTCGGCCGTGCGAGGAGGAAGACAACCGGTCCTAAAGGAGGTGAAAGCATGAACAAAACTACCGTCGGCGGATCTCGTAACCGACCCTGAACCAATACTACGTGACGCCTCAAAGACAACAGCATCCGTGTAGCATCGCCAACCAACCTGAAGGCCACCAAGAGTACCAGACGACTGGGAGGGTGGAGAAGGAATCGGCTGCCTTCTACGCTGTTGTGCAGCATTCCATTCTGCATAAAAATCAAGAGCGTGGTGAAGAACCACGCCAGGCGGAACCGTATGTTGATGCCAAAGGACCTCGTTTTTGGCCCACCAAATTTTCCAACAAACCATTGCAAACCTTTCGACGATAGTGGAATCCGGTGTAGCACATAATGCGGTAAAGCAATCACGCAGAAAGAGATTGATAGAGGCACCCCCTCTGCCCCAAAGCTGCCAAACCGAGCGGGCAACAGAACAATGCAACAACACATGATCCACGGTTTCCTGATGTACTCCACAGCCATAACTGGGGTTAAGATGAAGGCCTCTCTGTGCTAAACGTGATTTGGTCGGCAAAAGGTTACGTAAGGCTCGCCAAAGAAATTCACGTACCTTAGGAGGGATATATAGCCGCCAAATCTTCTGCCAGTTAATGTCATGATATGTCTCTGGAACACAGGTTAAGTAGGAAGCGACATAATAACCGGATTTAACCGTATAAGCACCGCGCTTATCAAAATGCCAAATGCGACGATCAACTAAAGAAGAAGAGAGCGGAGTCGAGAGGATAGTGTGTGCATCAACATCATCAAACAAAGCTTGTACCTTGTCGACATCCCACCGATTGGTGGAGGAAACAAGAAGGTCAGCAACACGCAAGTCAGAAGCATTGGATGGGGAAGCAGAAGCAACATGAAATGCATGATCTCTCGGCAGCCAAGGGTCAGACCATACCTTGACAGCCTGGCCGTTACCGACACACCACCGGAGGCCCGCACGTAAAACAGAAGCTGCTTGATGTATACCTCTCCAAGTAAAGTTAGGGTTATGGCCAAGGCTAGCAGACAGAAACTCACCTCGAGGGAAGTACCGAGCATGATATAGACGAAAAAGAAGCGTATTCGGAGAGGACAAAAGCCGCCATCCTTGCTTGGCGAGCAAAGCCAAATTAAAACAGCGTAAATTTCAAAACCCCAAACCACCATCTCTCTTCTTCTCGCACATGCGATCCCATCGCAACCAATGAAGTTTATGGGCACCATCGTCTTTCGTACCCCACCAAAATGAATTCATCATCCGTTGCAACTCATCGCACAACGAAACTAGCAACAAGAAAATACTCATACTATACGCAGGAACAGCTTGAGCTACAGCCTTGAGTAAAATCTCCTTACTGGCACGAGATAAAAACTTATGCTGCCAATGCTGAATACGAGCCCATAGTCTATCACGGAGAAAAGCAAAAATTGTTTTCTTAGCACTACCAACCAAGGACGGTAAACCAAGATACCGACTATGATCAAGAGGAATGTGAACATCAAGTATATTAGATAAAAAGACCCGTTGCACTTCAAATACGTTGGAGCCGTAAAAAACACCAGACTTGCGCAAATTTACGGCTTGTCCGAAAGCTCGTTCATAAATAGACAACAAAGAACGAACCTCATGACACTGCTGTTCAGTTGCTTGGAAAAAGAGGAAGGAATCATCGGCAAACAGCAGATGGGACACTGAAGGACTATTGCGATAAATAGAAATGCCAGTAATAGCGCAACGACGCTCAGCATCAGTCAATGAAGCGGATAACCCTTCGACACAAATAACATATAAGTATGGAGATAAAGGATCACCCTGCCTTAAACCACGAGAAGAAACTACCGGCCCAATCTCGTCCCCATTAACAGCAATAGAATAACAAACATCCAGCACACACATCATAACTAATGCTATCCACTGAACGTCAAACCCCAAAGCCTGCAACATATGTTCTAGGTAAGTCCAATCAATACGGTCATAAGCTTTACTAATATCAAGTTTCAAAGCAACCTCGCCACCTGCACGACCTGTTCGATGTTTCATATAATGCAACAGTTCAAAGGCAACTAAGATATTTTCTGTAATAAGACGACCTTGGATGAAAGCAGACTGCGCATCAGAAATAATACGAGGGAGAAGCCTCTTCAACCTGTTCGCAAGAACCTTAGCTACAATCTTGTATAAAACATTACACAAAGATAGAGGGCGCAAATCCGTGACTGAAGTAGGATGATCGACCTTGGGGATGAGAACAATTATCGTGTCGATAAGAGAAGAGGGAAAATGACCCGCTGCCAGCCAGTGGTTACCTGCCACAACAATATCAGGACCAATCAAGTGCCAAAATTTTTGGAAAAAAGCTGGATTTAACCCATCAGGACCAGGGGCTTTATCCGGATGCATAGAGAAGACCGCACGCTTGAATTCAGCCACCAAAAAAGGAGCCAGTAACGTCGCGTTGTCAGCC
Organism: Erythroxylum incrassatum; assembly: GCA_026546855.1. Lineage (NCBI taxonomy): Eukaryota > Viridiplantae > Streptophyta > Magnoliopsida > Malpighiales > Erythroxylaceae > Erythroxylum > Erythroxylum incrassatum. Next base: position 34,555,249 of record JANVCL010000213.1, on the reverse strand, counting down.
GCAGTAACACAAGCAGTAATTAAACCGGTGACAGCCGAGTAATCCACAACATCGGCAGTATACAAGCTGTCAAAATAGTCATGAATAATGGTGTGAAGCCCTTCCTTGGTTCGAACCATGACACCTGTACTGTCTGCAAGTTCAAAAATCGTGTTTTTCCTCTTCCTCGAGCTAGCAGATAAATGGAAAAATTTAGAATTAACATCTCCATCTTGCAACCAAAATTCTTTGGCCCTCTGTTTCCACTTAATGCGTTCTAAGTTCAGTAGTCGATTCAACTCGGCACGAGTAACATAGTATTCATTGCAATTGACACTACGCAAGGCTTCCAATTTACGCTTCAACCGTCGTTTCTCATGGACCAAAGCCCGATCAAGTTGACGCCCCCATCGTTCAAGCTCAGTACATAACAAATCCTTCTTTTCCATAACACTGCCATTAAACAACCAAGCAGCTTCAACCACACGGAATAACTCATCCTGCATAAGCCACTTATTTTCAAACTTGAACCGTCGCCTATTCCAAGTCAAAACAGTGGCATCCGTAGTTATCACCAGAGGGGAGTGGTCAGAGACGGGGGCAACACCAATTTTTATAAGGGCATGAGGAAAATGCTCGAACCAAACAGTGTTGGCTACAGCTCGATCGAGCTTTTCGCGCCCAACTAGGTGTACCTCGACTTCGCTCCCAAGTAAAAGAGTAACCAAGCCACTCGACTTCCTAAAGATCGCACTCCAACAAGACAGAATGGAAACCCTCGAACAAAAAATTGGGATGATCGGCCCCACCAATTTTCTCAGTTGAACATGTTAAATCATTAAAGTCACCGATAACCATCCAAGGGATAGTGGCGCCGCGATTTAAAGAACGCAAAAAATCCCAAGAAGCCTGGCGCCTAAATCGCTCAGGATAGCCATAAAAACACGTAAGAAACCACTGAAACCCGTCCACCATAGTAACTTGAAGATCCACCGAATTCTGGCTATGACGAACAACCTCGACTAAATGAGAGTGACGACAAAAAATAGCCAAACCTCCACTGCGCCCTACCCGATTAACACAGAAACTAAATGCAAAAGCAAACTGAGAACGCAACTCCACAATACGAACGTCATCCACAAGAGTTTCCATAAGAAACACCAAATTCGGCTGATGTTGGCGAATAAAATCGCCCAAAGCTTAAACTGTCGGAACGTTGCCGAGACCTTGACAGTTCCAACTGAGAATTTTCATGGCAACTGGTCGGGTCGCTCCTGGGCGCCCGCCAATAATGAAGAAGAATGAGCACGTCGCTCACCTTGGGCTCCCGTCAAATCAACAACATTTGAAACTCGGGGAGCAGAAGTATCCACAGAACGCTGCCTTTTAAGACCCTCAGTTGGGGTGAGAGGAGAGTCCTCAGGGCCACCAATGTCCATGGCCGAACCACCAGAGGCACCTGACTCAGAACAAGAAGCACCCTGTAACGAAGTCCCATCCTCATGTCGTAATCAACGACTCGGTGGCTGCTGATTACGCCTACCAACGACAGCACGAATGGAATTATTCCAGCCATAAGGGGGAGCAATAGTCAGAGAACGTAGATGTTCAGGACAAAGAGTTTCCCCATGACCCAGTAGACCACAAATAAAACACAACAATGGCAGCTTCTCATATTGAAAACGAGCGAAGAAAGAGCAAGTGTCGGACATACTAATCTTCTTACGACGCTTAAGAGGAACACGAACATCAAGTCGAACACGGATGCGCATGTGGGGGCGAGGACTATGACCCAAGAGCAAAGTATCATACTCCAGAAAGCTACCAATGAAATTCCCAAACTGTATAGCTAACGATTTCGACATTAGACCAGACTGCAACCTATGCACTTGAACCTAAAAATCAGCATAAATCAATGGAACCTCCAAAGGGAGTTCCCCTTGTTGCAACCGATGCAAAACAAGAAGATGACGATTAAAATCATATGGGCCGCCCTGCATAACGCGGGCGACATCAACCTGATGGAAGAATCGAAACAAATACCGACGAGCCCTAATATCGGTGATGGCTATGCCAGCTTGCGGTTGCCAAATATCTGCCAAAAGGTTCTGTAATGCAGGGAAATTGATGCGAGAAGAGGTTAGCAGCAGACCCACTACGCACAATTGATAATTCCAACCAGAGTCGCCGACACCAGCCGGTACTACCCAATCATCATCCTCACCACCTGTAAGAGACAGACGTGCGATAGCTGTATGCAACGCCATGAACAGCCAATGCACTTGCCAAAGACGGCACCAATAGGAAAAATCCTAAGAATCAACTATATGGGAAATACTTAAAAAATTATGTTAAATAAAAGGATTTTACAGAAAAATGATTAAATTTTAATTTGCTCTAAGAAAAGCCATAGTCGGTGATGCCTTGAGTTCAGATCTCCTCTTTAATATTATGGTGTCTTATTGTGTCCAATATATCTCAGCCATCTATTCATGTGGGATTCACATGGGACCTACGTGAGGTCCACAAAATAAATAACTAAGATTTCATGAGACAGAATAAGACAAAATAAAACTGGACAAAAGATATGCCTCCGGAAGAATGAGGTCCAGTCCTAGTGTTCCACGTCAGTCCAAACCGACCTCCTACCTCACCTCCTCGTTATTATCATCGAAACCCCTAGACCCGCAACCGTCAGTAAAACGACAGGCTTCAGAACCTGATACACACACCATATACGCAAAAAGCAAAACAGGTGCTAATAAAACCAAATTACAAGAATATCTCTACTCATTTCTTCGATCTATTTTGCTCTTCTCCGATGGAAATCGCCTCCGCGGCGGCTTCGCCCAACCGCCACGTAGAGAACAATAATGGGATGAATTCGCCGTCTTCGCTTTCTCTTTCGAGTTCTGCTTTGACTTCGATTGAGAAGGAGGAGAGTAACGGGGCGTTGGTTTCGTCGGTGGCGAGGTACGACGACGATGAGGAGGAGGAGGAGGATGTGTGCAGGATCTGCCGGAACCCTGGAGACGTCGAGAATCCGTTGAGGTATCCATGTGCTTGTAGCGGTAGTATCAAGTTTGTTCACCAAGATTGCCTCCTCCAGTGGCTTAATCACAGCAATGCTCGTCAGTGCGAGGTCTTGATTTATGTTCAAATTACATACTCTCTTTAGAATATTTTTTTATTTAATGTTTTGAAGAGTTTCAAGTTCCGTCCTTTTGTTCTATTTGCTCTCTGTTATTCTGTATGGCATATTAGATGTTGTTTTGATGTTCTTGTGTCAAAGCACGTGAATTGGTGGAATCATTAAGGAGCTGTTTCTTTTTTTGTCTTCCCCTTTTGGTAATTATGCTGATAGTTGAGAGTTTGTTGGAAGATGTTGTCTAGTGCAATTTTGATTCATGAACGCCAATTCAAAATTAGGATTTGCAGCTGGCAACGATAAACATGCTGTACATGTGCAGCTCGCTGGAAATTTGAGTATAAGTTTCATAGTTTAGGACGAAAGTTTGAAGGAGTCAACTTGCCATGAATTATCCATTTCACTCGATAAAACTCAATAGAAAAGGTTAACCTTTTAATATCTTGTGCTCAAGAGAACTTGTGAAATGATGCAAAATCACAGTTTTCTGTTGCAAGTGTGGGTAAAGGGAATTCTTTCATGCTATTTAGACTATTTTGCACTTGGTTCGTTAATATCTTCACTGGGCCTTATGTAAAATCCATAATGTGGGTAAAGGGAATTATTTCATGCTATGAAGACTATTTTGCATTTCTGTCATGCACCGTTGATTCATTAATATGTCTTCACTGGGTCGCATTATATATTGTGTTGTTTGTCTCTTTGTCAAACTTCTGGGCACCTGGATTGATGTACCTTCAGTGCTTTACAGGTCTGCAAACATGCTTTCTCTTTTTCTCCTGTTTATGCTGAGAATGCTCCTGCAAGGCTTCCTTTTCAGGAGTTTGTAGTTGGGATAGCAATGAAGGCCTGCCATGTTCTGCAATTCTTTCTGCGCCTTAGCTTTGTCCTTTCGGTTTGGCTCCTTATCATACCATTTATAACATTTTGGATATGGCGTTTGGCTTTTGTGAGGAGCTTTGGTGAGGCTCAGAGATTATTTTTAAGTCACATCTCCACTATAGTTATCTTCACTGATTGCTTGCATGGCTTTCTACTGTCTGCAAGCATTGTTTTTATATTTCTTGGGGCAACTTCTCTTAGAGATTATTTTAGACACTTAAGGGAGCTTGGACGACAGGATGCCGACAGAGAAGATGAAGGTGATAGAAATGGGGCTCGTGCTGCAAGACAACTGCCAGGACAAGGCAATAGGAATTTCGCTGGTGAAGCGAATGCTGAAGATGCTGCTGGAGCACAAGGGATTGCTGGAGCTGGTCAAGCCATTAGAAGGAATGAAGAAAATGTTGCTGCCCGGTGGGAGATGCAGGCAGCTCGTCTTGAAGCTCATGTTGAACAGATGTTTGATGGCTTAGATGATGCTGATGGCGCAGAGGATGTCCCTTTCGATGAGCTGGTTGGCATGCAGGGTCCTGTTTTCCATTTGGTTGAAAATGCATTTACTGTAATTATAAGCTGCTCTTTGTTTTCTCTTTTTCGTTACTTCTTTATTTAATTGTGAATATGTTTTTCCCTTGCGTGTCCAAAATGGTTGTGGATATTGATACCCATGAACTTTAAGAAATCATAAAATATTTTGGAAAACAATATATCATTACAGATCTAATTAAATTTAGACTTTTATTTTATTTATTGGGAGTTCTTTTCAACTGTTGTTTTCTTGCTTTGCAGGTTTTGGCGAGCAACATGATATTTCTTGTTGTTGTGATCTTTGTGCCATTTTCTCTTGGACGGATTATCCTCTACTATATATCTTGGCTTGTCTCTTCTGCAAGTGGTCCATTTCTGTCAACTGTTATGCCAATTACAGATACTGCACTTTCCTTGGCAAATATCACATTAAAGAATGCCCTAACTGCTGTCACGAATTTGACATCTGAAGGACAGGATGTTGGCCTACTTAACCAAGTTGCAAATGTTTTGAAGGTGAATGTGAGCGGAATGAATGAGGTCTCAAATAACATAGGCTCTACATCTCCTATAGACCTCTTGAATGGGGCAAGTATTGGCACATCTCGGCTTTCTGATGTAGGAACTCTTGCTATTGGATACATGTTTGTATTCTCCTTAGTCTTTTTCTACCTTGGAATTGTTGCTTTGCTTCGGTACACTAGAGGTGAACCTTTGACGGTGGGAAGGTTATATGGTATTGTTTCTATAGCAGAGACAATTCCCTCTTTGTTGAGGCAGTTCTTGGCAGCAATGAGACATTTGATGACTATGATTAAGGTTGCCTTCCTTCTGGTTATTGAACTTGGGGTATTTCCTTTAATGTGTGGATGGTGGCTAGATGTTTGTACTATAAGGATGTTCGGGAAGACTATGGCTCAAAGAGTTCAATTCTTCTCAATTTCTCCCTTAGCCAGTTCACTGGTTCATTGGGTTGTTGGAATTGTTTATATGCTACAAATAAGTATCTTTGTCAGCCTACTTCGTGGGGTACTGATCTTTGTGACCTTGCTGCAATGGTTTGTACATTCCAAATTTTGTTTGGACTAGGTTTACAGTCTCTCTCTGCTGCTTGCAGGTCCTTCGCAATGGAGTGCTGTATTTTCTTCGAGATCCAGCTGATCCAAACTACAATCCATTCCGTGATTTAATTGATGATCCTGTGCATAAACATGCCCGCAGAGTTCTTTTATCTGTTGCAGTTTATGGAAGCTTAATTGTGATGCTGGTATTCTTACCTGTCAAACTTGCCATGCGGATGGCACCTTCGATTTTCCCACTGGACATTTCGTAAGCTTGGTTTTGTTCCCTATTTTCCATGCGTGGCTCTAATCTTAGTGAGATGCTTTATTATAGTTTTCTAACTTATGACATTTTATTCAGGGTATCTGATCCATTTACAGAGATTCCAGCTGACATACTTCTTTTTCAAATCTGCATACCATTTGCCATTGAGCATTTCAAGCTGCGGATTACAATCAAGTCCCTTCTTCGCTACTGGTTTACAGCAGTTGGCTGGGTACTTGGTTTAACTGATTTCTTATTGCCTAGACCTGAGGACAATGGTGGCCAGGACAACATCAATGGTGAGCCAGGGAGGCAGGACAGGGTGCAAGCTGTGCAACTAGGTGGGCAAGATAGAGCACTAGAAGTACTTGCTGCCGCTGATGATCCTAACAGGGACATTCTCACAGCTGAAGGTTCCAATGCTGCAGAGGAGTATGATAGTGATGAACAATCCGATTCTGAGTACGTTTTTAAATATAAAAATTCCACTGTTTAAGTTGTGTTAAAGTGTGCAAATCTGTTCTGCTGTTGTTTAATTTGATCGCCATTTACTATAGTTAAAATTGTCTTTCAGCAGGTACACCTTTGTTCTTCGCATTGTTCTCTTGCTGATAATAGCTTGGATGACTCTTCTTATATTCAACTCCGCCTTGGTAGTTGTACCTATATCTATTGGGCGTGCCCTTTTCAATGCCATTCCTCTTCTCCCAGTAACTCATGGCATTAAGTGCAATGGTAATACTGTTTACATAATTTTGTAAAGATGTCCTCGTATTTTGGGTGAGATTGTTGATTGTTTTTCCTTTTCTGTTAGATACATATGCTTTTATAATTGGAAGCTATGTCATCTGGACCACTTTAGCTGGAGCTAGATATTTTATTGGACATATCCGAGCAAAGAGGGCAGCAGCGCTGTTTGGTCAAATCTGGAAGTGGTGTGCAATTGTTCTAAAGAGCTCTGCCCTATTGTCTATATGGGTACGAGTGCCTAAGCCTTTCTTTCCTTTCTTTAGGTCTCTATTGATTAAACCAAGTGCTCTGTTTCTGCACCTAACACCTTGTCACAATTTTACAAATTGTTATCTCTTTCCAGATTTTTGTGATTCCATTATTGATTGGGCTGCTGTTTGAGCTCCTGGTGATTGTGCCAATGCGGGTGCCTGTGGATGAAAGCCCAGTTTTTCTCCTGTATCAGGACTGGGCTATGGGACTTATCTTTCTGAAGATCTGGACTAGACTGGTGAGTTCTCAAATAATTTGCATCTCGGTCTGCATAAGAAAGTAATGCTGTTTGCAAAAGAAATGATTTTCCTTTTTGATCCTACATTTGTGATCAACAGGTTATGTTGGATCATATGATGCCATTGGTTGATGAGAGTTGGAGAATAAAGTTTGAGAGGGTGAGAGAGGATGGTTTCTCAAGGCTGCAAGGTTTGTGGGTGCTTCGGGAGATTGTGTTCCCAATTATAATGAAACTTTTGACAGCACTGTGTGTGCCTTATGTCTTAGCAAAAGGCGTCTTTCCTGTTTTTGGGTATCCAGTGGTCGTGAATTCAGCAGTGTACCGATTATCATGGCTTGGATGCCTTTGCTTCACCGTGATGTGCTTCTGCGCCAAAAAATTCCATGTTTGGTTCACAAATCTTCACAACTCAATTCGTGATGACCGCTATCTCGTCGGTCGCAGGCTCCACAACTTTGGAGAAGATGGTGTAGAGAAACAAAATGAGGCTGGGACATCCTCTGATGCACAAAGTTCAGATTTATGGGGTCGACATGACAGGGAAGCGGATATTGGTTTAAGATTGAGGCGTGCCAACCGTCAGGAGGCTTAGTTAATGATGCATGTGTTTAGGTAGGTTAGGAGGCATAGATTGTGGGATTCAGGTGTTTATTTGAAATGTTTTGCTAGTTCTTTTGCATATGTTATATATCGGCATGAACAATAGAAAATGAAGAAATTAGGCATTATTATATATCAAATTACTTGGAGCGTTTTTCAGGTTAACGTGTCTTTGTGCTCCATATACATGTTCTGTCCTACCCGATTTGTGTACTATTCTATTAGTGGATAGAAGTGAGTTGATAATTTTGGATATACTGTACTTTCCAGGAAAAATATTACTCTACAAGCTGTCATGTTCCTGCAAATTTAATAAAAATCCTTTATTCAAGAACACATCCATGGAAATTGGAGTTCTAACGGATCCTTCTCTTTTTAAGCAACGTGTTGTGAAAAAATGAACAGCATTGGCCCCTTTGGTAGGTTATCTAGATACAGAATCCGAAGCACAACTGAAGACGACCAATTAATTAGCCATATAGTAAGATCTGCTCTCCTAGTTGGAAATCAATATTTCAAATCCACTTAAACACGATTAATCTCCACTCAACAAAAACCAAAGCATTAAGGTTAATCTCCAAACTTGAGGGAACAATCACAATCAATCAAAACCAAGTTACCAAGTGAAATCAACCTAACAAAGTATTGAAGCCGCATCCAAAATGGTTTCAAATCTTGTTAAATATTGAAAGCTCACACGTAACCTAGGGAACAAGGTTGTCATTCAATGATAATGAAGCCAACTGATCAGCCGTGCCACCAGCTGCTTGCTGCTGCTGCACGCTCCTCAGAACCTCCATTGCTTCCGCAACCTTCGATTTGAGAGCTTCTGGTGACTCAAGTAAGTGCAAAACCTCAGTCTGGTCCATCTCCAAAAGCATGCCAGTTACCTTAGCTGCTGCATCACGTTCCAGCTGTTCTACAAGGGGATAAAGATTCTCACCCAGCATCTACAAAAAGTAACGTACATGGGCAGACTAATCAGACAGATAAACTTCACAAATGTAACTCACTCAGTCTCTTCCCAGGAAATCAATTAAGAAAGCTGCAGAAGTAATAAGTTCAAACCCTACCGTTCTCTGCTGATCTGGAGTAGCATTTGCAAGAGCAGAAGCCAAAGCTCCTATTGGAACTGGTTGAGACAGTGCTGCATCACGCATTGGCATACCACTCATATCGTAAGGAACAGAAAGCATTCCACCAGCACCACTCATTGGTACATCAGGTAAGCCTCGACCAGGAGGATAGCGATATACACGCCCTCTTGGAAGCATCTGACATTAGAGAGGGCAATTATTAACCCCACTATCTAAATACAACAAACAATATACAGATGCCATCTGAAAATTCCAACCTGTTGTTGCATTATTGGGACTGGCTGCTGAGATTGTTGAGCAGTTCCTGCTCGCCGGCCACCAGGTCGTTGCCCCTGCTGACCTTGCTGAACCATTGGCACAAAGAAATTTGGCATAGGAGCAGCCCCAGGCCGCATACCAGGTATAAGCTGCTGTTGATACCCAAATCCAGGCTGAAAAAAGTTCATTGGACAAATATTCAGCACTTCAATCACAAGTTTGTACAGAGACAATGTGATCATATGAAATAATCATAAAAGCTACTTGAAGAACATATATCAAAAGAATTACCAACAGAAATTCACCTGAGGAGGCATTATGGCAGGTGGGGCTTGTCCATAGAATATTTGCTGTCCTAGACCTGGACCGCCAGGGGGATACATTGGCATACGAGGTGCTACTGAAGGTCCCATTGCAACTGGCCGCATTTGAGAAAATTGTGCCTGTAGAAGAGAAGATGCGTACAACGCTTGTTAATATGAGCAATACCATAGAATATAATAAGGTGTCACTGCAACACAGAAAGATATCCACATAGAGAGGAAGGAGGAGGAGGTAGGGAGCAAGTTGCATCTCTGTGATCTAGAGTGTGGTATACAAGTACTCATTGCAAACTACAAATAATATGAAATAACTATATACATAAATTCCTTCAATAGTTCATAAACTACTGGAATGGAGGTACCTGCAACCTAGCCCTTCTGTCTTCCTTTCGTTGTGCAGGTGCAACATACAGTGGCTTGCTAACAATCATTTTACCATTCATCTCAAGAAGCTATCAAGACAATAACAGGTATAAACTTACAGAACTATCAAAACAGTATTTGCATACTTGGAAAGCACAACTTACAGCTCTATATGCTTCTTCAGGGGTTGAGAACGCAACAAACCCAGAACCTCTACTCATCCCATTCGGATCTCGCATCACCTAATCAGTAGGAAAATATATTTATTAGGCCTCATGCACTACAATTTCCAAGGCTGATCACACAGGTAAATACTATTCAAAAATTAATGCCAAGTACCTTACAGGATGTGATTGTACCAAAAGGAGAAAACAGCTCCCTAAGCTTATCATCACCTATGCTATCATCTAAATTTTTAATGTACAAGTTTGACCCTTGAAATTTGTCAGCTGCCTCCTTCATACTCTGCTCAAATCTAACTTTTAGTTCAATTTCCCTTTCATATTTCTTCTGGGCTTTCCCCACATACCACTCTTTATCTTCAAATTTCTTTCCATTAAGAGCCTCAACAGCCCTAGCAGCATCATCGGCATTCTCAAAGTTGACAAATCCAAAGCACCTGGATTTTCCTTCCCCATCCCTCATCACCACAGCACTGGTGATCGTTCCAAATTCACCAAAAGTTTTCTTCAGGTCTTCTTCATCAGTTGCTTCTGAAAGATTCTTTATGAAGACATTATTGAATTTTGTCTTGTCAATCACAGTTTCCCTTTCCTGTTTGCGAAGGAATGGTCCCACATAAACTTGTTTATCATTTAACAGCATACCATTCAGTTTTTCTATGGCTTTCTGAGCTGCTTCCTCAGTGTCAAACTGTACAAATCCATAGCCCTTAGACTGGCCAGTAGAGTCTGTAGCTACCTTGCATGATAATATGTTCCCAAATGCAGAAAAGGTATCATGTAATGCTTTGTGGTCAATAGCCTTATCCAAATTCTGTCATTTACATCCAGATTAGCGACATGAGAACCTGGAAATTAAGTATGCATCAAAGTAATGAATTTAGCAAAGCTTCCCATTGCACTATACCTTAATAAATATATTTCCAGCACCACTCTTGCGAAGACTAGGGTCCCGATGTGAATACATAATCCTTATGGGCTTCCCATTAAGAGGCGTGAAGTTGAGAACATCCAATGCCCTTGCAGCTGTCAACGGATTCAACAAAGGATGAAAGAGGGAAGGAGTTGGCTTGTTGGTGCAAAGATGGAAATATTAAAAAGAAAAGAGAAAAAAAATTCATAAGCTTAAAATCAATGATAAGATAGCTTGTTTATCCTGAAAGTCCATGCAGTTAAACACTTTTAACCAAAAAAAAAATTCAATTTCAATTGCTTGAAATCAACAGCCTACATTCAACAAGCAATCAACTCTTACAAAAAGGTTCTGGATTTAGTCCATTTTTTATATTTCAGGAAGTGGAAAGTTACAGCCACCTATTATTGACTTGATAAGTAAGCAAAGTAACAGAATTGGCAAAGAGCCAACCTAAACCCCCTGAACAAAATTACAGCAATGACTTTTTGATATGTGCAAAACAAGGCGGCCATCAAAATCATACAAACATAAATTTATCATCTCATCTCTTCCCTCACTCTCTGTAAAATCCTGGGGCGCTACACATCAATATTACTTGTTTAATGAAGAGGGAAAGCTTTTGGGTTTTGTTTTTCATTTGAGCTTATCTTTCAGAGTGGAAGAAAACATTAGGTCGCACATGTCATTCAAGACAACAAAATTGTCTATGTCAAGTTTGAAGCTTTGCCACTCTTTCAAAACTGCACCCCTAAAACTCAACAAGAAAGTATCCGCGTCTCGACAACTAAATCCACCAATTAAACAAGACCATCTAGTACAGTTAACCCACCAAGCCATACTTCATTCTAGTATATATTGGTATAAATCCACCCCAGTTCTCCATGAGAATAACTAAGCACATACATTACAATAACCCAGAACCCAAAAAGGTCCAAATTTTAGGCGAACTACAAACAATGTCCTTACCATCCTGAGGATTGCTGTAGTTAACGTAACCATAACAAAGGGATCTCCGGGTCGTCAAGTCCCTGCAAACTTTAACAGAAACCACCTGCCCAACCTGGTTAAACACGTCGTACAGTTGCGAATCGTTAACGTTTACATCCAGATCGCCGACGTAAAGCGACGTAGTCACAAACTGTGGATTGGCGGTTCCGCCGTTCACACCCTGAGCCTGAACCGGTACCTGAACCTGAGCCATGACTACTTCTCACCCAGGAAAACACAAACTTTTTAATTTTTTTTTCTATTTCTCTTCCCTCTCCTCTTATTATTCACAAAAAATAATCAATACCCAGGAACCCAAACTCAACCAAACAACAGCAACAGCTACTCAGGCAACGTGTTCGATAAAAAGCCTAATAGTAGCTACTCATGCAACGTGTTCGATAAAAAGCCTAATAGAAGCAAAATAGAAGTGCTTAATCTTCCTTCTCTAGTGTCTTCTTTTTTTTAAAGGTTTTTTGATATGAGAGGAGAGGGAAGGTGGAAAAGGGATAGGTAATTTTAGCCGCCGGCGGTGAGGAGGCGGCCCGTGAGGCTACGCCAGAGACGGAGAAAAAAAAGAGATAAGTATATAAAGAGGCGAAACAGAGACTGCACTCAAAAGGAAGGAGCTTGGTGGGAGGCTGGTTGGAGGATATAGAGAACCAAAAATAGAACCCTAGATGATCACGACGACGACGATGATGCTCGCGAGATTTGTGCGCCGTTAGATTTGGATGTGGGTTGGTGGGTCCCACATGACGAAGTCAAGAGCAGTTAATCAAAGCTACGTGCTGTAAGAGCGCGTGGTTTGGTTATGTTCTAACCTAAGTAACTATCCCTCTTTTACCAAGACTCGGAGGGCTTGTATTGTGAACTGAAAACATTACATTCATTCGAGTTGGTAAGGGATTGGGTTTGGATCGCTGCTATGTATATGATCGTTTAAAATTTGGAGTTAGAATTTTATCATCCGTAACGAACCTACTTAATTTGAATGGGGTTAATTTAGATATGAATAGTTTAAAAGTATATTTTTATAGTTGAGACCCGCCTAAAATATCTCGTAAGAGATAAAAAATATTACTTCTCCAATTTTCATAATTTAAAAACAATTTAAAAATATCATTTTTTGTTAGATTTATAAATTTTAATTTTTATAAATAAAATAATTTTTAAAATATATTTTAATTTTTAATTTAAATTAGTTTTAATTTTGTATTAAATTTAAAATAAGATGTCATTAGATTTTTATATTTCAACTCATTAGTCATATATCAACATATAGTTTTTTTCTTAATTTATAAAAACATTTTCAAACTATTTATTATATTAAATTTCATTCAAAATTAAAATAATTAAAATATTTTTCACCCATAAATAGATCACACAATCAACCCATTGAGGCAATGTATCATCAAATCATTGAAACTATAATATTTAAATAATTTAATTTTTAATTTTTTAATTCAATTTATTTTAATATTTCTTATTATTAAAAATTAATCAATTAATTAGTTAATTTTTTGTAAATTAATAAATTATTATAAACTAAAATAATTCAATTAATTTTTATTCTTCAATTAAACTTAAATTTTTTATTTTTTTATTTTATTTAATAGAGTTAAAAGTTAAAACATTGATTCAAACCAAATCTTTGGACAAACTCAAATAAGAAAAGTCTCCAATAATTTAGGAGTTGGACCGCTTCATTTAAGTCCCCTCCGACTAAAACAGAAAAAGAGAGAAAAAGAAACACATGTTGTTCTGATGACTGATGCATATCAGATCAGTATGTTAGATCTCCTCTCAGATTCCGAATCTCAGTTGCAGACCAACAGCCGTAAATTTATTTGTATTTGATAAAAACGACCAACCACCCTCAAGAACTCAATGTCGTTCGTTCAATCAATGGCCTCCTTTACTTTAACAAGTGCGCTTCCTATTTCACGCTTTGTCTGTTATCCTCGCCACATGACATGTCTGCCTCTCGTTTCTGCTTCTCCGGCAAATATGCTCCGCCAAGTGTGGCGGTGCCGTTGTCCCGCGGCTCCTTCCCGACACTTTCCTCGAACGTTCTCAATGGCGGGAAACGAATCTCTTCCGGTAACGAACAACTATCTCACTAACTACTCGACTAACTAACTTGCTTGTGCCAATACTTTCCAGCTTTTTTTTTTTATTCTTCTTGATGGGTTTTTGGTGATCTATATCGTCTTGACTTTTTAGCCTGGACATGGGAAGTACACGGTTGGTGATTTCATGATCAAGAAGGAAAATTTACTCGTCGTCAAAACTACAACCACTGTGGACCAAGGTTTGATCTTTTTGGAGAGAATAAAATACAATATGCTATCTGCGCTCTACCTTAGCTGTTGATTGTCTAACGTGATAATGAATTGCATAGTTTGTTTATTTTATTACTTGTGCAGCGTTGCTGGCTCTTGTGGAGAATAGAATAACCGGTTTTCCTGTAGTTGATGATGACTGGAAATTGGTAACTTCCGTTCCTTAATTTGACTTTTTTTGGTCTCTCCGAAACTTCCCTTTCGTGGATGTTGATATTCTTTTCCTAATGGTTTCGTGGAAATTGATGTTGCAGGTTGGTGTTGTTTCTGATTATGACTTGTTAGCACTGGACTCCATATCAGGTAGTTTATATTATATACTAGTCTAAAACCACTTATGGACATGCTTTGTCTTAACTCGTGTCTGGGAATGTTTATGCATTCTGTTTACCTTAGTGTTTGGACTTAAAAGTTGAAGACAACAATGGTTCCAATAATTGAGTTTTGTTTCTTTTGACAGAGAGCCCAGTTCACACAAAAGTTTATGAATTTTCATTTTTTTGTTTTAGTTTGCTGAGGAACTGTATATTGGTTCGAGAGTGTTGATCTAGAACTGAAACACCAAGTTAATTGTGGAATTTAACTGATAAAGTTGCATTTCCAAGTTGTGGTATAGCTGGAATATTAGACTTGAAGATCTTAAGGCCTTTTATTGATATGTTTGGAGGGTTTCTAATAGATATCAAATTCACAAGTTACCCCAAGCATTGCTTGTTGGATGATAACCAATAGCATATCCTACTTTAGTAAGTTTAATTTGCTAACTCTGCTTTGGCAATGACATGAAGAAGTTAACAGAATAAGGACTTCATAAAATGCATCGGGGTGCACATAATTCCTGAGATGGAGAGGTACCTACAAATAAATGAGATAAAAGAAGGATTTGGAAAGGAATTGTTTATCCTTTTGGTTTTGGACCAAAGCATTGAGCTTTTCTGTATTCATCATCTTCTTCATCGAGAATTTGTTTTTGTGGTTTTAGGCTTCAATCTGGCAACTGATTCAAATTATAATTGAATTTCATTGGTACTTGAATGTTGGAACCGATTGTACTGTGTTTTGGCATCACAAGTTAATTTAGTTTTGTCAGTTTTGAGTATCTTTTTTCCTACAATCATGTGGTAGAAAAAGCATTGCTAACATGTTCCTGTGATGCATCATAGGTGGGAATCAAATTGAGACAAATCTTTTTCCAAATGTCGATAGTTCTTGGAAAGTAAGCACACTTCTCTTTGACTGTTTTTGGTTCTGTGGATAGGAAATATGACGCTTGTATGGTATGCAGTTGTGCTCCTTTTTCTCTTTAACCAAGGCAGAAGTATGATATGTTCGGTTCTCTTTTTACATCAAAAGACGTTTTCTAATCTCATGACAGTAGCTCAATCTGCCCTTTTCTTCGTGGTTGAAGAAAGTTAAATGGGCTTACAGGAAGGAGTGTTATAAACTGTCACCTCACCCTGAATCTAATGCAACCTTACAGTGCCTGCCTCTAATAAGGATATACGATTTTCTGAATGCAGGCTTCTGTATGAAGCTGATTTTTAACTAGTTCCTTCCTGATTCTGGATCTTGCAGAAATTTAACGAGCTGCAGAAAGTTCTTGTTAAGACACGTGGAAAAGTTGTTGGTGATTTGATGACACCTAATCCGCTTGTTGTTAATGAAGCCACTGATATAGATGCTGTTGCCAGGTACTTGTAGTTCACCTGAGTATTTGGTAGATTCTAATCACTAGTTAGGCGATTCCAAAGTTTTAAAATGTACCAGGATACTTGAAACATGCATATACTGCCTTACTGCAGACTGTATTAGAAGTTGAAGTGAGCATTACATGAGAACTCTGATGCGTTGAAAATGTGTTTGAAATGGATTTTGTTGCTGATAAATCCTTGGAAATGTAAAAAAGAAATCCTCTAAGTTGTGAATTCTGATGCTTCTCAAGTTGTTTCTGCCTTTACCTTTCCTTTGGTAATTAGAAATGTAAGCGACCAAGCGACCTTATTCAAAATCTTCTAAACTCAGGTTGCTGCTCGAAACAAAGTATCATCGACTGCCAGTAGTGGATAGCCATGGCAAGCTGGTGAGATTTACCCATGTTTGACTTCTCTTTGTTGGAGTTGACAGCAGATGAACAGCTAATAAATTGATATCTTCTCCTTATTTTATATGTTGAATGTAATTTCATGTCTTTATTGACAAGGTTGGAGTCATCTCCCGAGAAGATGTCGTTAAAGCAGCTCTAGAGATAAAGCGTGCCAGTGAAACATCAACATGAAATTTGGACTTCAATGTATCCAATTCCGAAGCAGCATTGATGTTGCAATATTTTTTGCTTGTATCAAAGTTGTGCAGTTAGTCGATACAGGTTATTTCAGAGGGAAATGGATCACCTCCTATCTCGGAAGACCCTCCTTATACATCACATCTTCTTGGCGAATCTCGTCAGTAAGGATTAAAACTCTATTTAGAATATAACAGATTAGCTAGAATCAACTTTGAATTTGCTACCTTGTTTTGCATTACAAACTGCATCCTTGTTGTCGCTACAGGTTGAATCTGTATGAAGGGTATACATATATTAAACCATAATTAACAATGTTTGGAAGAAGATGGTTTCTTCTGTTATTGCAATGTACAATTCAAGATTCCAAATTTGCATGCTTATACTAAATTTTCTTGCATAGGAGTCTAACAATTTGTATCATCAACTATCCTTACCAAAGCATGCGCAGGGACATTTCATAAGCAATCAAATAATCTCCTGCATCTCAGAAAGCAAACTTACCTTAACCAAATTCTCTCTTCTTTTAAACCTGTAACAGTTAGGAGAACATTTCACTTTGTACTCTATTTTGTAATAGCACAACCTTTTGACTGATTTCTCGAAGACTCTGTGTTTTACCTGTTGACTTGAACAATTAAGTTTTAAATGAAACACAGACCAGACGAAGAGGTCACGACAATTCTCCAAGTTATCCTCTGTTAATGGTTAACCTTTGATACATTATTGCATACAACTCTTTGCACATAAACTAGACAATACGTGTTGACAATTTCTTCCAAGTTATTTTCTGATTATAAGTTTTAACGCATCTGGGTCTTGCAGATGATTGCCTTCAAGGCCATTTTCGTCTCGTGTACTGTTAGTATACTTTGTCTATCGTGTTCTGATACCATTAAGATGCAACTTTGGATACGAGGAATGAATCAATCCAACCAAAAGAAAGGGACAAAAACAAGAATAGATAATAGAGTATAAGCACAAATGAATGGAACTTAAATGTTATGTTGCTCTATGGAGATAAAGAAAAAAAGCCTAAACGCCATAGTAGCTGACGACCCTGCTTACGTTATTTCCAATCTTAGGAGTCGGTAACATATATACCTTTTCGTTGACTATATATATGTGTTGTTAGGTTCTTTTCAGAAATCCCACATCATCTGCAGCTTTAAACCCCCTCCTTCTGCTAAAGTTTCCAGTTTCTCTATTCTAGTCAAAGCTTCCAATGGAATCGGAGTCCATAGCTGCTGTAGAAATATTCTTCTTTCCATTCGTGGGTGGAGGCCATCACGAGCTAATTCCACCATTTTAAGCACTCCAAAGCATGCTCTGCCCTTCCAGGATTTTATCAAACGTGACCAAAGCTCTGGCCTTTCCATCTCTATTCACATCGTGAATTTGCCCGAAAAGGTTGATATAGCCAACACAGACATGTCTGCAGATCCCCAGACTGATACTTCCATACTTCAGGAATCTCTACAAAGTCTTTTACTCCCACGCAGGCCTGACTGTATTATCCACGACATGTTTCATCGTTGATGTGCTGATACCATCGACAGCTATGGTGTGACAAGAATAATTTTCAGCGGGAATGCGTGTTTTGTTCGCTGTCCAAGAAAATGTTAGACGCTATAAGCCATATGAAAATGTCAGCTCTGATTCTAAGCCTTTTGTTGTCCCAGGTCTTCCTGACAAAATCGAATTTACCAAGTCACAACTACCTGGTTTTTTCAGAAACCAACAAAATGGGCATCAACGAAGGTTCCCAATATCAGGCAAGAAAGAGTTCGGAGTTGTGGTTAACGGTTTCTATGAACTAGAGCCTGCTTATGCAGAGGACTTCAGGAATGAAATGGGAAACAAGTCGTGGCTTGTAGGACCAGTTTCACTGTGTAACAACAATGTACAAGATAAA
>JANVCL010000213.1:34436813-34456748 GCA_026546855.1 Erythroxylum incrassatum | reverse complement strand
ACATTTCAGAACAATAAACACCCTTAGCCCTTTCCAAATTACCATTCTACCCTTCCCATCGGGGGTGGGATGTTACATTAAATTCCTTAGCAAATAAACCAACATTTGTACTCACAAATTTATTGATTTAGGTTGATATGGAAGAATTTGGGCCACTAGCTCAGTAATCTCCACCTTGGCTCAAATTCAACGAGCTACTAATTGCCATATAAAACTTTGAAGTGTAATCAAATGCTGCGAACATCGACTAAGTGCAAACAATGCTCAAACTTAGCTATAGGTAATGGCTTAGTCAAAATATCAGCAGGGTTGTTAGACTTGTGAACTTTCTTCACAATAATTTCTCCAACCGCAATAATGTCTCTGATGTAGTTGTACTTTACACTAATATGCTTAGTTTTGGAGTGGTAGGCATCATTCTTAGTAAGATGAATAACACTTTGGCTATATAAAAACACAATAGTAGTATCCTATGTGACACCAAGCTTGATAATAAAACCACAATACCAAGTAGCCTCCTTCACACCTTCTATAGTTGCAATGTACTCTGCCTTCTTAGTGGACAAAGCCACTGTAGATTGCAGTAATGCTTTCCAACTAATAGTACCGGAACATAAAGTGAAGGTGTAACAGGGAGAGACCTTTGTCTATCAATGTCATCACCGTAATCAGAGTCCACAAAATTGACAACATTATTAGATGTTGCCTTGCTCCTTTCAAACACTAAGCCAAAATTAGAAGAATAATCAAATATTGAAGGATCCATTTGACGACATCCTAACGTACCTTATTAGGATTGTGGATAAAACAGCTCACCATGCTAATCGCAAATGCCAGATAAGGTCTATTGCAAACCATGACATACATGAGACTACCAACAACATTATAATATGGAACGTTCGACATATGTTCCACTTCTTCCTCTGTCTTTGGACAAAGATCATATGACAACTTGAAATTAGTGGCGAGAGGTGTTGAGACAGGCTTATAAGAGCTTATGTTAAATCTGTCAAGAATTTTCTATATATAATTCTTTTAAGATAGAAATAACTTTCCAGTCTATCGATCCCTTTGTATCTCTGTGCCGATAATCTTTTTCACCATATCAAGGTCTTTCATTTCAAACTCCTTACTGAGTTAAGATTTCAAATTGTCGATCAAAGACTTGTCACGAGAAGCAATGAACATGTCATCGACATATAGAAACAAGTAAACAAAAGACCCATCTGCATATTGTCAAAAATAGATGCGGTTGTTATATTGGCATTTCGTAAAGGCTTGCTTGATCATAAAGGTATCAAATTTTTTGTACCACTGCCTTGGAGCTTACTTAAGCTTATAAAGAGATTCTTTAAGTCACAACCACAATGCTCCTTAACAGGAACAACAAAAACCCTCAAGGTGCTTAATGTAAATCTCTTCCTCAAGTTCTCCGTGTAGAAAAGCAGTTTTCATATCAAGTTGCTCCAACTTCAAATCAAGTAGAGTAATAAAAGCAAGAAGCACACGAATGGAGTTATGACAAAAAAAATAGGAGAGAAAATTTGATTAAAACCAATACCTTCTTCTTATTCAAAACCACAAATGACCAAACACACTTTCCACCTTGCTTTTTCGACCTTAGGGATGCCATCTTTCTTCTTGTAGACCCATTTACAACTCAAGGTCATTTATCTTTAGGAAGCTCACATAAATCCTAAGTATTTTTCTTATGGATACTTTCGATTTCTTCATTCATTGCCACCAGCCATTTAGATGAATCAACACAAGAAATAACTTTAGAATTAGAGGAAGGTTAAATACCTTCAAGAATTTCTTACGTAACTGAGAGTGCATAAGCAACCAAATGGTCATCATCGTTAGTGTATCTAGTAGGCTTCCAAATAATTCTCCTTGGATGATCTCAGATAATAAAATGCTCCTGTTGAGGCAGAATAGGAGTAGTGGTACTAGAGACATCATAAATGTCATCAACATCGTTAGACTGTGTAGTGGAGAAACTAGGAGCATCAACATTGGGAGGAGGCGACAATCTCACCTTTAACTCTACCTTCTCACCGGTATCCTACTGACCACTTGTACCAGTAGAAGAACCAAAGTCTTTTCTAAAAGAAAGTAACACATATTCATTAAATGTCATATCTCTGCTAAGAAGGACTTTACGTGACTCAGGATCAGTACACCATAAACGATATCCTTTGGATTTAGAAGCATAACCAAGAAATATACATGTTTTAGCTGCAGGTGCTAGTTTGCCATCATTAACATCTGCATATGTAAGACATCCAAAAACTCTTAAATTAGAGTAGTCAACACGATTACCTGACCAAACTTCCTATGGAATTCTGAAATCAAGGGAAGAATGTAGGGAGAGATTAGCCAAATAACATGCTATAGAAACCGCTTCACACCACATAACCCGGCATTACAGAGCATATAATGAGCTTTCTTATGTAGAGTCCTATTCATTCTTTCTACAACATCGTTTTGTTGGGGTTTACTAACCAGTGTCTTGTGTCTAGCAATTCCAACTTGAGCACATAATTCATTGAAATTTGTTTCACGGAACTCTAGTCCATTGTCTATTATGAGTTTCTTCACTTTCTTCCCAGTTTGGTTCCCGACAAGGGCTTTCTACTTCTTAAAAGTAGGAAAAGTTTCGTTTTTATACCTCAAGAAATAAACTTAGACCTTACAGGAGAAGTCATCAATCAAGGTCATCATATAATGTTTCCCTCCAATAAAGGGAAATTTAAAAGGTCCCCAAAGATATGAATGAATGTAATCAAGGACACCTTTGGTACAATGTGTAGCCGTGGAGAAGTTGACCTTTTTCTACTTACCAAAGACACAATGCTCTCAAAATTCTAATTTACCCATACCAGCACCAAAAAAACCTCTTTTCCTTAGTAAATTAATAACTTTCTCACTTATATGGCCTAGGCGCATACGCCATGGATGAGTGAGATCATTATCAGACAATGAAGATGTGGACACAACGGCTAAGGTGACAGTCGAACCTTGCAAGACATAAAGGCTATCGAGCATATTACCTTTTATAATGACCAGGGCACCTTTAAATACCTTTAAAACTCCACCTTCAGTTGAATACTTAAACCTAAGCGACTAAAGGGTGTCTAAGGAAATCAAGTAGGTTTCAACTTAGGAATATGACACACATTGGTTAATGTACTAATATAACCATTATGGGTCTTGATCTATACACTCCCTATGCCAACAACTTTTCACTGGGCATCATTGCCCATCAAAATAACTCCAAGATCAATAGGTTCGTAGGTGGAGAACTAGTCTCTGTGAGAAGACATATGGCAGGTAAAACCAGAATTTAAAATCCATTTAATTGTACTCATTTTTTCATAAGAGTTAACCAATAATATATTACCATCAGATTTAGTGTTAGCAACACCGACTTCAGCAGTGGGTTTTTTAGGTTGCTTTCCTTTTTCATCTCTCCTTTTTATTTTTCAATTTATAACACTCAGAAATATAATGTCCAATTTTCTTGCCTTAATAATAGGTCTTGGAATTACGTCCCCTGGATTTCTTTTTACTTGTACTTGCTTTTTCAACTGTTCTACCCCTAACAGAAAAGCCCTCAACTTTATCATTTGAATGAACCTTACGGTCAAATTTTTCCTTAGATAACAAGTTATACTTGACTTCCTCAAAAGACAACATATCATTACTTTCATATAATATAATCTCTTTGAAGTGTTTACAGGTAGATGATAAAGAAACAACTAATAAAACAACCTTGTCCTCATCATTAAATATGACATCTATATTTTCTAGGTCAATAATAATTGAATTTAACTCATCAAGATGAGATTGAACAGGAGCACCTTCGACTATACGAAAAGTGTACAAACACTCTTTGAGACAGAGTTTGTTCGCTAAACTTTTGGTCATATACAGGGACTCGAGCTTCAACCAAAGTTCAACAGTATTGGTTTCATGGACCACCTTGTGAAGTATCTCCTTGGAAAGACAAAGTTGGATCACCAAAAGTGCCCTTCCATCAAACTCCTTTCATTGCTCATCGATCATCAAATCAGGTTTCTTTAATTTCCTGTCTAGAGCCTTCTTCAATCCGTTTTGGGTGAGAATGACCTTCATCCGGACTCTCTAAATGGAAAAACTAATCTTGCCATCAAACTTCTCGATATCAAATTTTGTAATAGTAGGCATCTTAAACCCTCACTCTGATACCACTTGTATAAGGTGATAGTGGAAGTAAGATCAAAATCAAGATGAGTGAGAAGTAAAGTAAATTAGGGCAAAAATAATAGTTAAAGTGAGACACAAGGATTTACGTGGTTCACCCAAGTTGGGTCACTTCCACAAATGACGATGAGCGATAAAATTCACTATAACAAAGAAGAGTACAAATTAAATCCTCTAAGTGCAAGAAGGATACAAATTTTTGTGTATAATGTTCACAAAATAAAACTCTCTCCCAAAATAAAAGTGAATATATACTTGAACTAATATTGGTAAACATAAACTCTCAAATTTTACTAATTGTCTCGGCTTTTATACATAAAAATAAAGGGGCTCAAAATGTATTTATAATGCTCAAAACCACCTTTGCCTTGCATTATAAAACAAATTTTCTTCAAAGTCGACGTAAATGATTGTGTTGTCCACCAAAAAACATTACATTAATTTGAACATTAATGTTTGGCTTGAGAAGTTTGACCCTAGAGTCTTTAGCAAATAAGCCAACATTTGTAGCCACAAATTTAATGATTTAGGTTGATGTGGAAGAATTTGGGTTACTAACTCAACATATATATACTAAAAATCTATGGTAATACCGCTGAAATTGTGGAGAATAGTCTAGTGAATATTTTCTAGTTTACCATCCCCTCAAGCCCAAGCAAAAAGCAATATGGGCTTGTCTCAAAGATAATGAAAAGTTGAGGAAGAAGAGCCTTTGTCATAATATCTACTATCCATTCCTTTCTTGGAATGTGACAAATGAAAAGTGTTTTTTCTTGCTACCAGATCTCAAACAAAGTGAGTGCCAATTTCGATGTGTTTGGTATGGGTATAAACAACTAGATTTGTAGCTAGAAACGTGGCACCAAGTTTATCACACCATAGGATTGGGTGGGGATTCTACAAACCAATTTTGCCAAGAATTGAGGTGATCCAATATAGTTCAACAGATGCATGAGCAATGCTCATGTACTCTAGTTTTGTACTAGAATGAGCCACAATAAGTTGTTTCTTAACACTCTAAGAAGTTAAGTTAGATCTCAAATTAGATATAGTAACAAGAGGTTGAACGGTGGTCATCAAGGCAACCAACCCAGTCAGCATTAGAGTAAGCAATGAGCATTAGATTTAAGACTTTGGATAAGTGGAGGCTATGGGAGGGTCTTGATTGCAAATACCTAAGAATATGCTTAATTGCAGTCCAATGCACATCGGTAGGGGAATGAAGGAATTGAGATATTTTGTTTATAGCAAATGGAATATTCGAACAGATAAGACAAAGGTATTGAAGAGCTCAAATGGTGTTGTGATGTTCAGTTGGATCAAAAAGAGGAAGTCTGTGGTTTTTAGATAGGGGTAAGGTAGGTTTGATTGGTGTATGGAGAGGTTTGTAATGGTATAGGTGAGTATAGGTGAGGAGTTTTTAGGTGTATTTGGTTTAAGTAAATAAGAGGCCATTATGTGTGTTATTGTGGCTTCAATTCCAAAAAAGAACAAAGAAAAAAAAAGGCCAAGAGAAGGTGTCATTAAGATCACTAATAAGAGATGAGATAAATGATTGTGAAGAACCTGACTAAGATACAATCCAGTTAAACTAAAAGGAATGTGGTATGAGCGGCGTTTTGGTGGATGAAGATAATTGTAACACATACCATGGTATATTGATGTACCTGTTCTAAAAACTACAATAAGACTTCTCGAAAATGACCTGTTGGCTTAGTCCAGCCAAGAAAGAAATGGAAGTAGCGATAATAAAAGTTGATTTCTTACTATATTTCTAGTTTTTTGAAATTCAATTATGAATAAGATAATTAATTAATTTTTTGTTTATTATTAACATAAATTTTAAATATTATTTTTTACTATAATCTATAGTAGAAGTAAAATTTTATTGATAATTAAATATTATTTACACAAATTAAAATTAAAAAATAAAAGTAAAAGTAAAATCAAATTTGATTCATTAATAATTTTTTAATAATAATAATAATCATCATCATCATCATCACACTCAATCTGAAGTCCTGCAATAAAGTGGGGCCTAAGGATGTCTGATAGTATGCAACCTTACTCCTACATAGTAGGGAAGTTGTTTCCGGTAGACCTACATGCAGATGTGACAAATAAAATAATGATGCAGGTTTACAAGTAAATAAGTAAAACTGACACGTTAAATAATTATGTAAATAAAATTACAATAAATACATAAATAAATAATAAATATAAAATAAAATATAAAATATAACTCGTCTTTTAAAAATAAAATATATTTAAAAACTAAAATATAACGAAATATTTCATTTTTTTATCTGTAGAAAAGCACCAATACCCAAATGATAAGAGAGGAATAAAGCATCAAAGAACTCGACTTTGACTCAACATGTAAAAATACAAAACGTCTGACACCATAAGATCATTAAGTATAAAAATTCAATCTTGACATAAACCCAACAATATCATATGCAAAGAGATCAACATAATCGAACCAGAAAGCATTAAATACTAAATTAAACAAAGAAGCTAATATCAAAAGCAAAAAAAACCATAAAGAACAAAATTTTAGAAAACCCAACAAAACCCAGAAAACACCAAAATAGAAGGAACTGATTAATCAAGAACTATACCCGAAAAGAGAGGGCTGCAAAGAAGGAAGAGAGAGTGAGAGCGCCAAAAAAGAGAGAGAACATCATTTACATACCTCTTATTCAATTTAAAAAAAGAACCGTCTGTTTACATACCTCATTGCAGAAGAGTCATTGCAGAAGAGGGCATAACCTTCATGAGAAAAAGGGCGAGAGGATTGGCCAGATTCGGTGCTCTTTCATCATCATCATCATCAGCTACTTATCGTTGTATTTGATGCTTGCTGCTTTGATGAAATAGGACCACCAAACTAACCAATAGGACTTGTTAAACCAAACACACTTGATACTGATAAACCAAAAGCGTAAAATCACCACTCAAATACAAAAAAGATTAATGGTGTACTTATTTGGTGGGTATGAAAAAAAGAGAATGGGCATAGAACGAAGCATTGAGTTTGGTAAGATGTTATGATTATAGAGTCATTTTTTTATTACTCACTTTTGGGTAATATCCTATTCCTCTCTTAATCTAGAGGAATGGGTATCATTGTTATATAAGAGTGTGCTTGTTACAATTAATTAAAATATAATTATTAATCAATTAAAATATTGTTATTTAAAATATTATTAATAATTAATTAACTACAATATAATGAATTAAAATATAATCCATTCATTAATTAAAATATTATTAATTAGTTACAATATAATTAATTAAAATATAATTCGTTCATTAATTAATAATTATATTGTAATTAATTAATTACAATATAATTAATTATAATATATTATAATAAATTATAATAAATTTTTATTTCTTAATAGTTTTGCAGACCAACTACTATAAATGGTAATGGTAATCATTCATTTCTCTTAACCAACAATCATAATTATAATGGTAATATATATTCCCATTCTTTACTATATTCATTCACATTCTTATTACTATTTTCCTGTACGAACCTATCGCCTCCTAAGTGTTTATCAATTGAGAGACTGCTCAGATGCTTAACAGCCACTGTTTGGACAATCCTGTTTTAATAATGTAAAACATTTTATTTAAATTCAAATAATAAAAATATTTATTAGGACCATTCAAACCAGGTGAGAAGCTGTATTGTTATCCTTTAGGTATAAAATGAGAACATTAGGAAGTCTACCTAATGCATTAAATAAGTAAATAGACTAGACTGGACAATTTGACTCAGTATATTTGGACCCGAAATCAATAAGTTAAATTCAGATTGAGCTTTGGTCCGAACAAGCCTCGAGCTTGGGTAGAAATTATCAGGTTGAACTTGGTACATTTCCATCCCTACAAAAGACGATTAAGGCTAAATATAAATTTCCAGCGCAGTTAGAAGTTTAATATAAATTTCCAGCGCAGTTAGAAGTTTAATATAAATTTCCAGCGCAGTTAGAAGTTTAGGACATGCTTTCAGTACTGTATGGACAGCAGGATGAAGAAAAGATAAACAAGTTTTGTTTGATTTGACGTCAAAAAGTTTTCTGGATTTTAACATATGCACATAATATTATCATTTTCCTCGATGTTCATGATTCTTAAAAAATGAAACTAGACCCTTAATTACAACTACATTGAGAAGAGGACCGAATTAAAAAGCAAAGCTTGATTCTTCAAGTATCAAATTACTACAAGCTTGACAAGTAAGTGTAAAGCAAAGCTTGATTCTCCAAGTATCAAATTACTAAAAGCTTGAGAAGTGAGTGTAAAGATCTTTATATTATTAAATATACACTTAAAATAGTAGCATTGCGTTATTTACGGATCTTTGCATGTTCACGAGTGCCATCCGTCCATGAAGGTGCTGACATCCCCATGTTCGAACTTCGGTTTGTGTGCTTACTGACGTAAGTGATTATGTCACTAGCTGGAACAAGCGAAGCTGTCATATCACTGTCGTTGGTACTCATTCATATATAAAACTATACACAAGTTTTGTCCTGGCGCCCACGTTGGACATGACATGGAAGTTAAGAAAGCTGTAAGAGAAAGATTTCAATACATTTATCTCATAATCGAGGCCATACTTTGGCTTTAATTCACCCGTTCTGTGAAATTTGGGCTAATCTGTTGTGCGTAATATTCAACAATTGAGAGAGAGACAAAAATAAAATTTGTGCTAATCTGTTGTCCGTAATATTCAACTTTTTAACAATGGAGAAAGAGACAAAATAAATCAGTTGGATGCTGTTGAAAATAGGGACACAGATTTTTCGGATAGGTGATTTGAAGCCTATACTTTACGCCTCCGGTATTTAATGATCACGGCGATTCATTAAATACCGGAGGCGCCGTCGAATCACTTTGGAAATTAGTTAAAAGAAACAAGCTTAGTTGACCACTGGCTGTAATTTGACCTTTTAGCCCAATACGTATATCATGTTCATGGCAGTACACTAGTCAGAACTAACGTACTGAGAGAAGACTGTAGCTTCTTTATCAGCTTTCTTTGCTTTGCTTCAAGGGACAAACTATCTGCGACTGTCATCTGTTCTGAATTAGCTTCTCCTCTTATATTCTGAGAAATCAAGGTCACATGGGGAGCGAAGATCGTCGGCTGCATATTTTTTTCTTACCCTTCACGGCGCATGGCCACATGATACCAACAATGGATATGGTCAAGCTGTTTGTTTCTAGAGGAATCAAAGCCACCATAGTTACAACACCTCTCAATGTCCCCTTTGTTGCCAAATCGATCCAGATAACCGAAAGCTTGGGCTTTGAAATCGATATCAAAGTCATCAACTTCCCCGCTGCTGAGGTTGGGTTACCTGAAGGATGCGAAACAGCGGACGCTGTTTCTTCTTGTCAGGCTCAGGGGACGGATATGGCGGTTCTGCTCAAGAAATTCTTCACGGCCACGGCCTTACTTCAAGGACCTGTTGAGAAGCTTTTGCAGGAAGCGCGACCTGATTGCCTTATTGCAGATATGTTCTTCCCTTGGGCCACTGATTCTGCAACCAAATTTGGTATTCCAAGGCTGGTGTTTCATGGGACAGGCTTCTTTGCTTTATGCACAGCAGAGTGTATCAGGCTATATGAACCGCAGAAGAAAGTCTCATCGGACTCCGAACCCTTTGTCGTGCCCAACCTTCCAGGAGATATCACATTCACTAGAAAGCAAATGCTTGGTCATGATCAGAACGGTGATGGCAACGACGACATGGTCAAACTGATAAATACAGTGAAAGAATCTGAGTTGACGAGCTACGGAGTGATTGTCAATAGCGTATACGAGCTTGAGCAAACTTACGCTGATCATTACAGGAAAGTTTTGGGTAGAAGAGCATGGCCAATAGGCCCTCTTTGGCTTTGCAACAGAGACATGGAACATAAAGTACAGAGAGGAAAAGAAGCCGCCATAAGTGAACACGAGTGCATGAAGTGGCTCGACTCAAAGAAACCAAATTCAGTAATCTATGTATGTTTTGGAAGCATCGCCAACTTCAAAGCATCACAGCTAAAGGAGCTTGCTTTAGGCCTTGAAGCTTCAGGGCAGAGTTTCATTTGGGTGGTGAGAAAAGACCAATCAATCAACCAAAAAGAAGAAGAAGATTGGTTGCCTGAAGGATTCGAGAATAGAATGGAAGGAAAAGGACTTATCATAAGAGGTTGGGCACCACAGGTATTGATTCTTGATCATGATGCAATAGGAGCATTTGTGACTCATTGTGGATGGAACTCGACCCTTGAAGGTATAACAGCCGCAAAGCCAATGGTGACATGGCCTTTATTTGCTGATCAATTCTACAATGAGAAGTTGGTGACTGAGGTGTTGAAAATAGGTGTGCCTGTTGGCGTGAAGAAATGGGTGAGAATGTACGGAGACTTCGTCGAGAGAGAAGCCATAGAAAAGGCTGTGACTCGAGTCATGTTGGGTAGTGAAGCGGAGGCAATGAGGAGCAGGGTAGAAGAATACGGTGAAATGGTGAGGAAAGCCGTTGAAGAAGGTGGTTCCTCTGATTCGAACTTTAAAGCTTTGATTCAAGAATTGAAGGATCGTAGTGCTATGTGATTTTGTGGCCCAGAATTTGTGATCAGAAGTTAAGCTTAGTAGTTAAGAGGTTATGGTTTTCTGGTGTGATACTATGTATTTTGCTTGAAGCTTGTTTATTGACTTAAGCATCTTCAATTACAACAGATTTTATGAAATTATAAATTGGTTTGAAAATTAACACCAAATAAGATATTTTTGAAAGCGTAAATTATTTTTGCTGTTAATAATCAATGTTGTTAAACCAAATCCCTGATTTAAGAGGTTGATCAGACATGCTCCCAATTTTCTTTCGTTCGCTTTTCTCTTAGAAACTCATTTTTCTCTCCCAAACGGAAACTTATCACCAGAAGATTTCTTCTTTTCATTTTCCTGAGATGAACTATGCCAGTTGCGAACGAAAGTGTGATCCTTTATTGCTATATGCTATTTGTGTTTTCTGCAGAATTGTAGCGGAATATCTAGAATCCTTGATTTATGTTCGTCTTTTACCATGCAGCTTTTAATTTCCACTTGGAACCAAAATGCATTATACCTCAAAAGTCACAACCTGCAATCTAATCTGTACTATCAATCACGCAATTTCAATCTGGATTTCGTAATCTGCATTGTAGTTGTTAAAGATATTTAATTTATTACGTCTCATTATTTGATTTTGACATTTTTTATTATTGGTTATTCAAAATATTGCAAGTTTTAAAATCTAAATTAGGATGAGGTATAGTTGTGTGACAATTTTTATTATAAAATTGCTGAGAAAAATTATTTGTTGAAGTCAGTACGAGGTGGTAGTACTATTAAGTGTGAAATTCTTTTAGGGTAGTGAAAACGAAGGATAGTGTTAAGGGTTGAGCAGTGTCGACTCAGTAAAACCTTGTATAAAACTATTGTCTTTAGTGAAAGTATTAAGTTAAGTGAGGGTCTCGCAAACATAGGCAAGGTTTGCCAAACCGCATTAATAAATATCGGTGTTGATTTGTTATTTCGCTTTTGATTGTTTAATTTTTCTAGTTTTTGATTGTTCTAGAAACGACTGCAGAGAGGGTCGTCGAATCAGAACTTGGTACACCAAGTTGGTGTAGATCTATGTTTCATAATTATGGCTATAAGAGAAGGGGCTTCAATCATCAGGCCACCATTATTAGATGGTTCAAATTATCCTACGTGAAAATCACAGATGAGAATATTCATTCAGGAACACGGAACAAAAGCATGGAATTCAGTTTTAAATGGCTAGACATATCCCATGACGACTAATAAAAAGGGGGAAGCAATGCTTAAAGATGCATTTTAGTGGACAAGGGTTGAAGAAGAGAGAGCGCTTAAAAATTCTCAAGTCTTGCATGTCATCTTCAGTGTAGTTGATGAAGGTCACTTTGCTATGATATCAGCTTGTGAATCGGTGAAAAAAGCAGGGGACACTTTGCATACTATACATGAAGGATCGAAATCTATAATAGCTTAAAAACTTCAAATGTTGGTTGTGAGATTTAAACAACTGAAGATGAATGAGAGTGAAACCATTGGAGACTTCCATGAGAGGCTGCGTGACATAGCAAACCAAGCACATCAACTCGAGAAGAAATACTCTAGCCTAAAACTGGTTAAGAAAACATTGGGACCGTTGCCTCAAAGGTTCATACCAAAAATTACGGCCATCGAAGAAGCCCATGATATCACTAAATTGTCTTTGGATAAGGTAATTAAGATTCTTATCAACTTTAAGATGGATTTGTTGAGGGATAATCGAGAGAAGAACAAAGGATTAGCATTGCAAGTCGAGATTGGTAAAATCATGAATGACTTAGGAGAAGAATCCGATGAGAATGAGGATATGAAGTAATTGATAAGAAATTTCAAGGGTGTTCTCAAATACATATCTGGAACAATCAACTATTGACTATGTTTCTCTAAAACAAAACTAACTAAATGCAATTACTTATTTTTATGTGGTTATGTAGATGCAGATTATGCAGCAGATAAGGACTCAAAAAAGTCAATCTCATCATACATTTTCACATTATTAGCAAGCACAATCAGTTGGAAATCACAACAGCAATCAGTAATGAGTTTATCAACCACAGAGGCAGAGTATTATGCTATCACTGAAGGAGTAAAGGAGCTAACATGACTATTAGGTATACTAAAAGAAATCATCACAGACATCACAAAGTCAATCATTTATAAGGATAGTCAAAGTGCTTGGTACCTGAGTAGAGATCCTGTGCTCCATGAGAGATCCAAGCACATAGATGTGTGATTACACTTTATCAGAGACCAAATCGCAAAGGGCATCTTCAATTTGGAGAATCACACGAGAGAAAAACCCATTAGATTTTGGGACTAAGGTATTAACTCAAAAGAAATTCATTTTCTGTAGGGACTACTTACAGATTAGTGAAGCCCCTTGACATCGAAGGTTCTTTCATCCGATCTCACTGGGTGGCGAAAACTAGGTTTAAAGTTCTCAAATCACTCTTGAATTTTTGGGTCAGAATGAGGGTTGATGGAGTAGGAGGGAATAATGTGATGGAGATCTACTATACTCCACCAATCTACACTCAGAAACAACAAACTTACAATTGAAAGATGAAAAATTAAAGACAGAAGGTGAATATGTGTTGAGTGTCTGAAGGTGACAAAGAGAGAAGGAGAGAGAAGCTCTCAAATGTTCCAATCAGACAGAATGGGTTAGCTTCAGACACACCCATGTGACAAAACTCAAGTCAGAAACTAAGTGGTCAATACGCAGTCGTTCACAATACAAGTCAGAAGCTTTAATATAAAATGCAGCTCAAAACAATACGATACGTAGACAAAAGTTGAAGGATTAGTCACTCACATGGAAGGCACATGACCCATGTCTGATTTAACCAAGCTCATTCGAAAACCCATACATGCAACTTCTTCACCTATAAAAGAAACAACTCAAGCATCAGACACTGCACCAACATACACAGAGAATTCATCTTTCACATTTTAGATTGTATTCAATATTAGAGAGTGTGAGAATTAGAGTGAAGAGTTTAAAAGTGTGCTAGAGTACTTACCATTAAGTACTATCAAGACTCTTACAAGTGTTGTGAATAACACTCATCTCTGTAAACTATACTCTTCTTCTTCCATACTAGTTGAAACCACTGAAAGTGGGAACCTTAGATGTAGATAGCACTGAAAGCTATCGAGCCAAGTAATTCTAGTGTTCATTAATATTTATGCAAAGTTAACAATTCTTTATCATTCTTTAAAGGCTTAAAGCAACAGTATAGCACATCTATCCTCACAAGTCCAAACATGTAAGAAAAATTAGAAGTTGAAGAAAGAAAACTCTACCATGAAGAACACCATTCAAGATCTTGAGAAGAAGTTGTTATCTAAAATAAATGAGCTTAATGAAACAAAGCTGAAGCTGGTCAGTAGGGAAAAGGGAATAAAAATGTTAAATGGAGGTACTGAAAAGCTAGAAAAAGTTATTGGAAATTGGTAAGACTAAAGGAGACCTTCAAGGTATTGGTTATAGACTTGAATGTTCCAAGTCAGATGATAAGAAAATTGGTGCGACCAGATCTATCCAAGGAGAAATCTCAAAGGAAAATCAGAGCTTCATACCTACATGTCATTTTTGTGGAGTAATCGGGCATATAAGACAGAAATGTTACAAGTTATTACAAATGATGTTTCGAAGGGATCAAAACTGAAAATCTAGATACTCTCCATTAAATTTACAACAACAACTTATATTACCAAAGCACTCTTGTGTTTCAATCAGACAATTGATAACCGAGATAATGTGACGAGGAATAAGCCCAGGTTTGAATTTCTTGAGAGGCACATGGACTGCGTGCTTTACATTTTTGAACTACAGTTTGACGTTTTTTATTAAAAAAACAAACAAAAGAAAGGGTGCTCGAAGGAGTTAACATCTAGATTTTTCAAATTTTATTCTGGTTTCTCTTTATATTGTGGGTTGATTGAGTTTGGGTAATATGTGTTCATATGGTTTATATGAGGAGGAGATTGGTTAAGGTTGATTATGATTCATTGAATGCATTTTTTAGATTTCTGAATTTGATTAGTCGTATGCAGATGACTTTGATGTGATTATTGATATGTTGGCGAGTGTTTTGACTGGTAGCAAATTGTCATTTTTGGCATGCTTATGATTCTTTCGTTGTACCTATTATTGATTTTTGTGATTCATTATTCGCAGAGATTGATCGCAATAAAACCATTCTTGTTTTGACATTGTTTTATCCCAAGGGGGAGATATCAGATTGTTTTTGTGACTGTTCAATTCAAGGGGAGATTTTAAAGTATCTACGTGACTATCACTCTTGCTTTTTGGCATCTTTTTGTCCCAAGGAAGAGAAAATTGGACGATTGGATTATTGTTCATTATTGTTTCTTTGGATGTTTCTTAAAACTTAAAAAATGGATGTTCTTTGGAACTTGACGCTAGAATAAAGGGGAGTTCTTTTCTCATGCGGATTATATATCTAGAGGGAGTTTCTTATTTGTGAGGGAGTTTCTTATTTGTGACAAAAATACCAAAAAAAGGGAAGATTGTTGAGATATTTATTATGTCCCATTATTTAATTTTGGATTTTTTATTATTGGATCTTCAATATATTGCAAGTCTTAAAATCTAAATTAAGATGAGGTGTAGCTATGTGACAATTTTTATTTGAATTCGATTTTTGGATAATGGTTCACATATGAAAGAAGTCTATCTTGAATAGGAGTATGAGTGTATCATGTTGTTGTTAGATAATGGTAAGAGTGTGAAAGAAGTCTAGTTTGTGTTTATGATTGAGTGGATTACGTTGTAGCAAAGTGCATAATATTGTATGCTACGAAGGTCTTGTCTCAAAAGTTGGTGGTTAGTCTGAGAGAGAAAGGTGGACGTAAAGCTTGGCCATGACCATTGATTCTCCAAACTACACCCCACAAATGTAACATTGGAAGCCACTGGACGGAAGATGAACCCCATTTGAGTTCAACCAATGAAAGTAGTGGTGTCCAAGAAAACCCACGAACCTATGAACCAGTCCTGAACCGCATGAATCGAATCTATAAATAAGGTTACCCGAATCTGAGTTCAGGTTGGGTTAGAACTGAACCTAAAAAATCAGGTTCATAGTTCAGGTTCAGGTTTCTAACTTGCAATTCTAGGTTAACCGAACCTATAGTAGGTTAACCGAACCGAACTTGATTTATAGGTTTAGGTTTAAACCTGAACTTGAAATACCAAAAAAAACTTATCATATATTTAGATATAATTTACAGAAATATTTTATTATTAACATTTTAATTGATAATTTATTTTAAAAAATAAATAAATTGAGTTGTGTCTTTAAATCTATTATGTATATACATAAAATAAATAAAAATCTTTTCATATTGCTTATAATTTTACTATCACATCATAAACTAAGAAGTATTTTCATTTAGATGTGTTAAGTTTTAACTGAAGTTCACTCCTATTTTTTTATAGCACGATATCCAATATTTATAAATGTAGAGTGAAATAGATCATAAGAAAGATAAGTTGATCAAATTTTAGATGGATTGAAAAATTCCAAACTCACGTATTAAAGTTATTACATCTATATATCACAAACATAACTACAAAAGAACATATAAATCTATATAATATTTGCATAATATCAAATAGAATAAGTCAAATATGTGAATGAATTATTGGGGACGAAACTAATATCATCAATGTCATTTGTTAAGTCTTTGTTCAGCACGGGGAACTCTTCAGCGAATGGCTCGATCCAGGTTTTGCTTTCAAAGTTGTTAGCATTAGCAGTAGATATAGAATTAAAGAATGGGCATGTAGCTTCATCAATGGCTGTTGTTGTTGTGTTATATTTAGCCGTTATTAAACGTTAATCTTGAACAATGCTATTATAAGTAACAACTAATGCATAACACTCAATACTTTTACTTCAAATAGTAATTAATATGTGTCAAGGTTATTAATAGAAGTATTAAACTATTAATAGAAAAATTCATTGACTAAAATAATAGAATCATTTAGAAATTAATTAAAGAAATTAATAAGTGGAAAACACGTTTATCAATAAATCCTACAGTTTTGGTTTTTTAAGGCACATATATTAGTTTAGATATTTATGAGATATTATAAACATTAAATAAGCAAGTAATATTTATTCTTAAAAATATTTAATATCGTTGCTAATAAATAATAAGCATATGATAATATTGTCTTGTACAAATATAAACATAGTTTTATTTATTAGAAATAGAAAGGAATGAAAAATGAGTTAATTTAGTAATAGACTATAGGATTGTACTTTTTTATACGGCTGCGCTTTTTATAATATAATATTTGAAGTTTTAACTATGATATTAATTGCAATT
Organism: Erythroxylum incrassatum; assembly: GCA_026546855.1. Classification (NCBI taxonomy): domain Eukaryota; kingdom Viridiplantae; phylum Streptophyta; class Magnoliopsida; order Malpighiales; family Erythroxylaceae; genus Erythroxylum; species Erythroxylum incrassatum. The sequence goes on along the minus strand of JANVCL010000213.1, from coordinate 34,439,512 downwards.
CTAAGTTGCAATAAGAAAAAAGATACTTTTTTATGTTTATTAGTTATTATGAATATTTTTTATTTTAACATAATAAAATTTAATTTAATGATATTATAAAAATAAACACAATTAATCTTTTATCAAATTATCAACTATTAAAGTTGAAAGGTTTTTCATCCATTAAAACAATGGAAAGATTTTTCCCTACCATAAATTAACCTTTTAGAAGCCCTGAGCTCTGCACATCGCCATCTAAAGCTACGATATCTCATAGTTCATATATATAGCCGTCAGCCGTGGTGTTGTGACTCTCTCACGGGTGATCGCTGTTAAGGGTAAATGGAAATAACATTACTTTGAGGATTTATTAGTATTACCGTAGCTTTGTAAATAAGAAACAAAACCATAAGAAATGTATTACCATAGCAATTGACGACACGTGAATGTGATGAACTAAGATCGTGAGACATGTATTTGCGTTTTCTGTACAGCACTGATGTGTATTCGCATTTGCAATCTGCTTTTATTCTGATCAATTTGCATAGATTCTTAGTTGTGAAACATGTAGGTATCGGCTTCGCCATCAAACTTGCATGTCTAAAATAGGGACTTCAATTCAATCGTACTCAATAGTAAAAACCATTACTTAAAAATTGAACTTATGGCCTTTAATGGAATCACATTCCCATACTGATGGGGGATTACAAATGACCAAGATAGTAGCTAAAGGAAAATGCTTGGTATTGAAGATGAAAGATAAAAATGGATATTGATAATGAGAATGATGCAGATATAAACTAGCTTAGCAAGTTAGTGATTTGGGCTCTGTCTATTTAGATTTTTATATTTGACTATTATGCCCATTTTACATTTGTCTCCGACAAGAAGTAGATTTCAAAACTAAGGAGTTTGTCAGTGTAAAATATGAGTTCAAAGTGAATTAGATGCTTATTTGCAAGCTTTGTGATTATTGCTATTACTTGCAAGCTTTGTAAGTTATGAGACACAAGTGTCAGGTGTTCTACTTACGTTGGTAAATCTTTACTACCTAATTGATTATCTAAATATATATGAAGTTTTAAACGTTATTAGAAAGTAATAGAATAAAAGGGTCGATCACTAAAAAAATTACAAAATTTGTGTAAAACTTCAATTTGAAGCGAACATTAGTTTTTGATTAAAAAGGTTTATACTTTATAAAACCTTTTCTTTTCAATATCCCATATTATTCTTTTTCATTGTTCATGAAATTTACAACTACAAAAGCTTTATTTTTTTTATCAGATGTCAACCTCCATGGACTGCACTAGCATTGCACCATCATTGACTCACGAAACAGAACTAATGGAGATATTTCTCACTTCTCAGAGTGTTGGTGGTGTTGACATGGCTTCTATAACAACTTCTGGTAATCCCCAAACACCTAATTCTAATGCATCAAATCTCCCTAAGCCTCCTACCACCTCTTCAAACAAGAAACGATCTTGGGTTTGGGAACACTATATCAAGTTAGGTGAAGCTAACGATAGGGTTGGTGTATGTCAATACTGTAAGAAATCTATTGCTTGTAAAAAGAATAATGGTACTAGCAGCCTGATTAATCACTTGAATAGATGTGTTAAGTATCCATATAACAAGCACAAGGAACCCAAAAGTGGACAAAAAACTATAGAAGGAGCAATAGTAGAAAAAGGTAAAGATGAAGATGGCACATCATATAGAATGATAACATGGATGTTTGATCAAGACAGATGTAGGAAGGCACTTGCTAGAATGATTATTGTTGATGAGTTACCTTTTTGTCATGTAGAGCAAGAGGAGTTTCGTGATTTTTATGCACATATCCAACCAAAATTTAAAGTTCCTTCTCGCACTACAGTGACTAGAGATTGTTATGCACGTTACTTAGAAGAGAGAAAGAAGATGGACTTTTTTAAGAATTTGCCTTCCAAGGTTTGTCTTATTATAGACACTGGGACATCATGTCAAAATCTCAGTTATATGTGTCTCACGACACATTTTATTGATAATGATTGGAAATTATGCAAAAGAATTATAAACTTTTGCTTAATTTCTGATCATTCTGGTGATACAATTGGTAGGGTTGTTGAGACTTGTTTGGTTAGTTGGGATATTGAAAAAGTATTCACTATAACAATGCATAATGCAAGTTCAAATGACATAGCTATTCATTACTTGAGAAAAAGAATTAATAGTGGGAAGGGTGGTGTATTGAAAGATGAGTTCATACAAATGAGATGTGCTGCACACATCTTAGGTTTAATTATGAAAGAGGGGCTGTCAGAATTGGATGATTCAATCATTAGGATTCGCAATGCAGTGAAATATGTTCGGTCTTCTCCTGCTAGAATGGAAAAGTTTAAGTCTTGTATAGAAAAAGAGAAAATAGACAGCAAGAGTATTGTTTGTCTAGATGTTGAAACAAGATGAAATTCTACTTATTTAATGTTAGAGTCAGCTTTAAAATTTTAGAAAACATTTGAATTATTGGAGAGTCAAGATTCTAAGCATACTGAAGACCTTTCTGAAAAGAAGAATAGCAAAGGTGAGAATAAAAATAATAAAGGTATTCCTAGTGAAAGTGATAAGGAGTACGCACATAACCTGCTGCCTTTTCTTTCTATCTTTTATTATGCTACTTTAGAATTGTCTAGCTCTCATTATGTAATTGCTAATGAGTACATGAAAGAAATTTT
>JANVCL010000213.1:34314715-34334891 GCA_026546855.1 Erythroxylum incrassatum | reverse complement strand
ATTTTATTGATTTTATTCATTTTATTGTAATTAACTACAATATAAAATTAATTACTTACAATTAAATTACGAAACAATTAAAGTAATAAAGAGAGATCAAAAAGGGGCTTTTTCTAACTTTTTGATTACTTTTTTTTTGAATTGGGTTAGATGGCTGAGTGGACTAAAGTGTCGGATTGCTAATCCGTTGTGTGAGTTATTTGTACCGAGGGTTCGAATTTCTTTTTATTTCTCATTAAATGAATGGCATCTTCGTTGCCATTCATTTAAATATAATTAAAAACAACTTCTAAAATGTTTCCTAAAGAGTGTTTAAAAAATCGAAAGGCTTTGTTTAAAACAAAATTTTTAATACCTCTTGATGAATAAAAAGACTCATGCAATGAAGTAAGATGAAATATTTATATGCTGAACCTATAAGATTCTCAAAGTGACTAAATGATATTACAATTAACATTACAAAATATAAAATGACGTTGATGTGCCCTGATCTTCTTTTGTTTTTGACTTAATCTTCACTTTGAAGATTGAAAATTTTAACTTTCCTATTTTTTTAATCATCTTCTTGAAACATCTTCTTAAGTTATGCATGGTATATCATGTTCTTATGTAACTTATGATCAAAATAACAAATTCATTAATAATATTTATGATTTATTATTATTGAAATATCGATTGGAACCTCTCTTACTTCAACACAAAATATTTTTAAATTTATAAACTCTTTATTTTTATTTCTTTATAATATACTTTTATTATTTTTTACTATATTATTCAATTTTAAATACCATTCCTTTTAATAATTTCACTATATTTAAATTAAATTAAATTAATTAAAGACTTTTTAATAAAAATTCAGTGCTTATTTTAATATTACAATGTTGTAATATGTGTTCAATTCTTTCGAAGTTGTAATATTTATACTTTGTAAGTGATAACAACACATCTTCTAAATCTTTTCAGTTGTAATTACTTTTTTTTGGTAAATTTCTGTTGTAATTACTTTGGATAACCTTTTCCTTGTATCATCTTATCTTAGTTTAGATAACATCATATACAATCTGATCATTTAGTTACAAATTGATTCATCTTACCTTAATTAGTGTATAAATATAGCATACATTGTATAGCGATTTACATCAGAAAATTAATACACTATACTTTACTTTCAACCTTGCAAATTGTTTTTACGTTCATGGCATCAGAGCCTATCTGAACCAAGTCCCATTTTTTTCGTTCACCTTTACTACAATACACAAATTCAGCTTTACTATATCGTTATACATAGAACATCGCAATGCAAACTATCAACACCTCACCAACAATTACCAACATCCCCAACGGCCTGATTCTCTTCACCATCAACGGCCTTCCCTCTGAATATTGAATCCTTCGTCACCATAATGGAGAATCGTGAATCACCTCCTTCCTTCCTTGAGTTGCGAGCCAAGCTGTTGCTTTACGAACAACATCTGTTGTCCCTCTTTCAAACTCCACTAGATGTTGCCTTCACTGCTCAATGCGGACGTCGCCCTTTTCCTCACAGTAGCAGCAGCAGACCATCCCTCAACCAGTAAAACTTGTGTCTAAAACAGAATGACCATACTAGGTCTTCTTTTAATCAACCCTGGGTCGGGCCATCCCATAATGTTTTAGGCCTTGACCAAACCCAACTTACCTAAACCCAGCGGCCCTATTCACCTCACCAGACCCACCATACCTAGCCCAGTCAACACTTCCATCAGCCCAGCCCCTATAGTCCAAATCAATTAAACCATTTAAAATATATATCACAGTTCCACCTTCCCGACCTCCAAAATGTCAAATTAGCCAAAAAAAAAAAAAAAAGATCATGTGGCTACTATTTTTCATTTTTTGCTACATTAAATCATGAAACAATTTTCCCAATCCTTTCTTTGACCCCTCACAAATTCAACCAGCCTTCTCTTCCATACATATTAATCCAAATTCAGCCACCACTTACCCTAGCGAAATTACTAACTAGTTTCCAAATATTGGTTCTTCTTCTCATATGATACCCAACAATAATATTGTCGACTCCATTCAGCTATATCATGGTACAGATCAAGTAGTTGTCAGTAATGGTACTATTCTTCCCATAACTTCCAAAGTTTCTTTATCTTTCCATACCAATCTTAGACTCTTACACTTAAATAAAATTATCATTATGCCTAACTTTATTGCCAATTTACTTTTTGTTGCTCAATTTATTAAAGACAATTCATGTTTAATTGAATTTAATCCCTTTAGTTATGTTATAAGGGACCTTTCCACCCAGATTCCACTTCTCACTGGAAACATTCATAATAATCTCTACACTCTTAAGGTTCCTGTCAATTTCACAAATCCCATGGATTTTGCTGCTCAACACACTTCTTCACACCTCTAGCATCAACGTCTTGGTCATCTATGTTATCAAATCTTTCCCAAATTATTTACGTATAATTTAATGTATGATACTCATCTTCATTGTAATTTATGTCTTCATAGGAAAAGTTATCGTCTCTCTTTTCCTACATCTACTAAAGTATGTACTGTGCCTCTTCAACTTGTTCATTATGACACTTAGGAACCATCACCTTTATTATCACTTTTTGGATCAAGATATTTTATAACTTTTATTGATGATTTTACTCATTACACCTGGATTTTTCGCTTTAGATCATAAGTCTCAAGCACTACAAAAATTTTAATTTTTGAAAACCACCTTTGAAAACTTATTCTTAACAAAAATCAAAATGTTTCAATATGATGTAACTTTTGAACTCATCAAATGATCATTTGCTATTTTTCTCACAACTCACGATGTTTCTTTCCATATTTCTTGTTTTCATACCCCCGTAACAAAATGATATTGTTGAAGTGAATCACACGTTAATATAGTAAACAATAATGATATATATATAGATTCACAAAAAGGGGGGGTTGAATTGTGATAAACTTTTTGTTAACCCCTTTTCAAAACTTCTTTTATTAACAACAGCTAGTTTGTCTTAGAGAACTGATGTTTACACGATTGTAAATGATTTTTGAAAACTTGTATATGGAAGTAATATTGAAAATCACAATGTAAAGAGTAAGAGAGAGTTGAGAAAGTTTGACGCAGTAATTTTTATATTGGTTCACCCCAAACCGTGGGCTACGTCCAGTCCTCAGATGCCTATCTGAGATTTCACTATCTCTCAAAGCTTTACAAATATTCTTTTTCTTCAAGCCTCTTCAGGTCTCAATACAATAAGTATTCTTTTACTCTTAGCCTCTTCAGGCTATTTGTATCACTATCAGTATTTTGAACTTGTTACAATAACAGAATAGCACTCAATAATTTTGCACGGAAATTTATCACAATAATTGCTAGACTTTTCAGTAATCTCTTCACTTGTGTGTATCTCTGTGTCTACAATCTTCGACTTCGACCTCTTATTTATAGCCTCCGTCTCCAACTGCTTCTTGATAACTGCTACTTGATTCTTTAAAGAAACGGTTATTCATTTGAGTCTTATAACTAACTCAAGCTGATGCTTCGTTCGCTTCCGTCTGCTTTTTCTTAGCTATCGTCTGCTTTTCATTTCGTTTGCTTGTCATCAAAACTTTTTTAAACGTAAAGTCATTTTGACTTAACAATTGTTAAACATAAAATTCCTCACATAACTAAAATAGGAATCACTCCTTTTATTCACAACTCTCTTGTAAAAAGATTTTGGTATGAAACCTTTTTCCATTGTTGTTTATCTTTTTTTTACCATCATCTACCTTACATTTCAAATCTCCTCACGAAATGTTGTTCAACTCTTCTCCTAACCTTAATCATCTTCGTATTTTTTGTTGCCCATGCTATCCTTTTCTTGCTCACACTATAACTGATAAACTCACACCTAAATCTATTTCATGTGTATTCCTATACTACGCTTCCAATTATAAAGGATAAAAATGTTTTAATCCCTCCACAAATAAAATTTATCTTTCACGATATGTTAGATTTCTTGAAAATCAATTTCCTGCACTTTAACCACACTCCTCTTCCTGTCCTACCACTTCTCTATCTTTACCATTATAAATTCAATCATCATCTAAAGCATAGTTTCACCACTTAAGTCATAAACTTGCCAACCTTGGGTTCACTTCCTCTAAAGCTAATAATCTCTTTTTATTCACTCTAAATCAACTCACACCACCTTTTCCCTTATTTATGTGGATGGTATCTTTGTCACTAGTTCTTCAAAACAATTTATTCAAATCAACATTTATGTTCTACGCTATTTTCGTCATAAAAGATCTAGGACCTCCTCACTACTTTCTTAGCATCGAAGCCACATTTACATCCACTGGTCTTTTTCTGATACAATCTAAATACACTCATGACCTTCTTCTAGGCACACATTTTGACCCTTCCAAACCTATCTCTACACTTTTAACCCCTTCTCTACTACTTTCCAAAAATCATGACCTTCCTTTTTCTAATCTTACTGAATATCGCAATATCGTTGGAGCCCTTCAGTGCCTTTTTTAACCAGACCTGATATTCAGTTTGTTTAACAAAGTCTTATAATTCTTACATTGTCCTACTTATGTTCACTAGAAAATGGTTAAATGGATTCTTTAGTATGTTCGCTCTACCCCGTCCCATGACCTACATTTAACCAAACCTTCTACCTTAACCAGCACTAATATTGATTAGGCTAAATGTCCTAACGATCGTCTGTCTACATTTGGTTATTGCATTTTCTTTGGCTCCTCTTTAATTTCTTGGAATTCTAAAAAGGAACCAACTGTGACCATATCTAGCACTGAAAGAGAATACAAAAGCATTGCTCTAGTTATCACGTTGAACTATGTTGGCTTAATCCTCTACTTGGTAAGCTTGGATTCTCTAACATTAAACCACTTTTCTACTGTGACAATATCGATGTTGCCTTTCTTATTGCAGATCCTATCTCTTATGCTCATACCAAAGATATTGAAATTGATATAAATTTTATTCGTGATTTGATTGCGAAGAAATTTCTATTCATCCGTCATATATCGTCTTCTCACCAACTTGCTTATATTCTTACCAAACCATTGACTTCTACTCTTTTTTGTTATTACATCACAAGAAAATGTTCTTTCAAACATTAACTTGTGGGGGCTGATAACAACACATCTTCTAAATCTTTTTTTAGTTGTAATTATATTAGATAATCTTATCCCCGTATCATCTTATCTTGGTTTAGATAACATCATCTACAATCTGGTCATTGAGTTTAGATTAAATCAATTACAAATTGATTCATATTATCTCAATTAGTATATAAATATAATATATATTATATAGAAATTTACATCAAAAAATTAATACACTATACTTTACTTCAACCTTTCAAATTGTTCTTTCGTTCAGTGATATTTTAACTTGATAAAATTAAACTTGACATATTGACTTGAAATTAAACTGATGACAGTTTGTACTTTCGTAACTCTCCATTTCTAAAGAGAAGTTTTTATTTAAAGAGTAGATTTTTATATAAGAAAAAAATACTAGCAATAGCAGGTTTTAATAAATAAAAAATAGATAACAACTCGATTAAAATCCCGCTAATACATGAAATCTGAAAAGGTCCGGTAGAACCTAAGCACATCCTCGTTGAAGCTAGCACCATCATTGTTCTTCTTGTTTCAGCTCTAGGGCTGCTACCTGAACTGTTGTTTGAAAGTTAAACAATATTGCTTTTTGCAACACTCCAGTTGGAGAAGATCTTACGTGCAAGCTTCCATCCCATCTTTCAGTCGAAACGTTGAGGTCTGATGAACTATTGAAGATACGCGCATTGTGTGTAGTAGTGCTTAACTCCTTCCCCAGTGGACCACCCACTGAAGTTCCCCCAGAGATCGGTGTCCAGTTTGCTGGCTTTTGGCCTGAAGTGATTTGGATGGGTTTGAATTCGCGAGATAACTTGAGTGGCGAGAACGTAAGTGAAAGATAGATGTAGAAGAATTGTATTGTTTTTGTATATATCGTATAAGCGATTTGTACAGCTATTTATACAAGAAATGAAAGTATAAACATGATAATGTAATTACAGCAGAAGATTCTAAGGCTAAGATTGTGTTGCTGAAATCATGGAGTTTTAATGTTATGACTGAATCAAAGGCATCCGTTATCAGCCCCCTTCAAGCTCAAGGTTGACGCAACAGTGAGCTTGTCTTGTAGTTGGCAAAAAGTTGTAGTAGGTAAGGGTTTGGTCATGACATCTGCAATTTGTTCCTTAACTGAAATGTGTCGGACGAGGAGTGATTTTTTGGCAACCAAATCACGAACAAAATTAATATCTATTTCAATGTGTTTGGTACGAGCATGGGCAACAGGATCAGCGGTGAGGAAAGTAGCACCAAGATTATCACACCAAAGTGTTGATGTTGGGATGGAAAAACCAATTTCATAGAGAAGTGATGTAATCCAACATACTTCTGCTGAAGCAAGAGCAATACTTCTATATTCAACTTTAGTACTGGAGCGAGCAACTGTAGGTTGTTTCTTGGCACTCCAAGAAATAAGATTAGGGCCTAGGTAAATACAATAGCTAGATGTGGAGTGATGATCATCAGGACATCCGACCCAGTCAGCATCAGAATAGGCTGCGAGTGTAAGTGTTGTTGTTTTGAGAAAATGTAAACCATGAGAGATAGTGGAACGTAAATACCGGAGGATTCGCTTAACGGTTGTCCAGTGAACATCAGTAGGACAATGCAGAAATTGGGAGACTTTGTTGACAGCAAATTAAATATCAGGACAGGTAAGGCAAAGGTATTGGAGGGCACCAACGGTGCTTCTATATTCAGTTGGGTCAGAAAGTGGTATGCCATGGTTTTTGGAGAGGGGCAAGGTAGGAATCATTGGAGTTGGAGTAGGTTTGGACTGATCAAGATTTGTACAAGAAAGGAGTCTTTGGTATATTTTGTTTGGGTAAGGAGAAGACCATTTGATGTGGTAGTGGTTTCAAGGCCAAGGAAGTAGTGAAGGGGACCGAGATCTTTGATAGAGAAGGTGGTATGGAGAGTATCTATGAGAGTGGTAATGAAAGGTTGAGAAGAGCCAGTAACCAGGATATCATCAACATAAACCAACACAAAGGTGGGAGTAGTGTGGATGAAGAGAGAGGTGTCAGATTTGGATTGAGTGAACTGGAGATCAAGAAGTTGTTGGCTTAGACGTTGAAACCAGGCACGGGGTGCTTGTTTTAAACCATAAAGAGCTTTATGAAGATGACAAACATAATGAACATATTGAGGATCGACAAATCCTGGAGGTTGAAGCATGTAAACTGGTTCATGAAGATTCCCATGAAGGAATGCATTGTTGACGTCTAATTGACGAATGGGTCAAGAATTGGAGAGGGCAATGGTGAGAATTATGCGAATTGTTGTTGGCTTGATGACGGGACTAAAAGTATCAGTATAGTCAATGTCGGGTGATTGGTGATAACCTTTGGCTACGAGACGGGCTTTGTAACGATCGATTGTGCCATCAGGTTTTCGTTTGGTTCTAAAGACCCACTTGCAACCTACGATATTGGCATTGATTGGAGGTGGTACAAAAGTCCAAGTTTTATTTCGATGGAGAGCGTGAAGTTCTTCTAACATAGCTTGACACCATTGGGAAAATTTTTTGGCTTGTGTATAACAGCAATATGAAATAAAATTAATTAAGAACTATTCATCATCATACCAGAACACAACACATTGGCAATTCCTAACCATGTTGAAGACAACAACGTCGATGTGTTTTGTTGGACAGAGACACAGCCAAGTCAGAATTTCTACATATATACTCATAAAATCGGGCCAGATTTTGGCTCAATCACCTTCAAGATCAGAATCCGACCCAATTCGATTGTGCGTACCCTTTCAACAAATTTCGGAGGAACAAAATGAAAGTGTTTGTGCTTGGATTGAGTAAAGCAGAAGGGAGATGATGGCAGAAAAACCCAGCAGGGTTTAAGCCTGAGAGTTTTGCGGCCTTTTTGTTTGAGAGAAATTCGCAATAATTCCCATGTTCTGTTCATTGCTTCTTATCTAAACTCCTTTATAAGACTCTCTTCGTTGCTTCTGAACTAAGCTTCTTTATAAGGATTAATCTCTAACTCTACCATTTTCTTAAAATCAAATATTCAATTGTAAAGCATAACTTCTAATAAATAATGCAAAACCAAAAACTTCAAGACAAGTTAACTATTAGTATAATTCAAGCACTAATTATCATCTGACTACTAAAGGTGGAAGCTTAGTTCACTAAATAAAAATATTAACAAAACATTATTAGTTCATGCAAAATTATGAGTGTATTTTAGGTGTACCAAAGATGATTGAACCCAAATCTTACCTCATTAAGCACACATCCAAGTATGACGGTAATATTCATTTTATACTCATTCTTCAACAATTGTATTCGTTAAAGTAAAAGGATGGACATGACATGCACTCTTAACATTCTTTGGCATTGGATGTAATTGATGTGTAGGCTAAAATTACACTCCAAACAATGATAAAATGACACTGCAGAACTTGTACGAGCCCCTTCTAATGGAGCAATAAAATTTAAGGAGGATTTGGTTCATCCCACACATACAAATACGTTATGGGCATTCTACTTTTCTACGTTTTATAGTCTTGTGTCTAACTATTGAGAGTTAAGATATCCAATATAATGTGACTATTACGCCAAAAAAGATTTGTATGTAACTAATGAGAATCATAATATTCTGCGTGACTATTATGTCAAAAAAGTCTTGCTTTAGTTTGAAATGATCAACATGTAAAATTAGAATAAGTGATTGCTAAAATTCATGTGAGAGCTACACTTATAATTTTAAAGAAATGATGTAAAAATATATTTTTTCTAACTCAAAAGGGGAAATGCACTAGAGTACTAATGTATTTAATACACCTAAATTTACATATAGTAATATTAATCTCTTACCGACATATATTATAAAGGTGCTGGTGCAAATCTAACATAGCCTCTTTTTTCACTCCACAAAGTATTAGTTCACTTTATAGGGGTTATCATCAGTTATATCTTCAGCCACAAAGTAGAAAAGGTTGTGCTCGTAGCACTTACGTTGGAAACTAAGATGTTAGGTACTTGACACATCTTGTACCAAGGTTAAAATCACATTGTGTACACTCGTAATCAATCATAAAGAAAACTTTTGCAAAGTTTACAATATCTACAACTAGGAAATTCAATTAAATTAAATTGCAGGGGATGTTGGATGTGAAAGGGATATGTTGAATACTGAAGTTTGAGTTCATCAAAACGTGATTCATGAAGAAAGAAATCCAACACTTAACAGCAATAAGTTGGGCCTAAAAATGGCAAGGAACATGTTGTGCATGTAAGCTTGAGTATTTTTAGGAATAAAGGCAAATCTAAGTTTATGCTTGTGGGAGAAATGGAAAATTCCAACTCTATTCCTGTTATAATTAAACTTTCGGTACTGTTTGTCAATGGAAGGTATCGCTTGAGCACACATCCTCTCGAAGAAAACACTACATTCTTCACTATAGTAACAGGTCATTTTTATGGTAGACATGACATTCATCACATATAAATCTTTTGAGAAACTCTCATAAGATCTTGCTCATTTTTTAAAAATTAAAACTATAAAATAACTTTTTTTAAAATTAGGTTTGGGTCTGGATTAGTTAGCCACTCTTCTAAATAAAATGAAGTAATTTTTTTAAAAAAAATTAAGTTTTGGACTGGTCTAGGCCTGATTTAGCCCATAAGCTGGTCACTAAAAATACTTGAATTTAGGCCAACGCATCAACTTATTGCTATTGCTAAAGAGGGTACACTTAAAGATTGTGTTCTATTTTGAAGGGTAATTCTGCACACTCCTTATACAAATAAATTTAGCAATATGAGCATTTATAGCCTAAACGACTCTCCACTTGCTCTTTACATAGATAGTAGGATAAGTCAATCATATTTTTTAAATAGTTCAAAACATGATTATTGAATTTATCTTTAATTTACATAAAAAAACATATGTTTAAGTTAATTACAACAAAAAGTCTCGTAATTAATATCATTATTTTTAACATGCCTTCTAATATTTTAATTTTATTAAAGGAGTTATCGTACATGATATCATTTAGTTATATAGGTTATTTTATTTTATTTTATTTTATAATTTCAGGCATATTATAATTAATTATGATTTTTAAAATTAATATATTTTATATCATAATTTAATAATTGATAAAGTATTAGAACTTGTATCTATTTAATTAATTGCATCACTTTAATAAAAAAATTGATACTGTTAAAAAATTTAAAGATAGTAATACCAAAAAGTTTAATATTTTTTAAAAATAAAATAAAATTATCTAGACATTTAAAGAATTAAAATATTGAATTTGATATTTATTGATGTACAAAAGAGTTACAATAGTAGTTTAATATTGGGTATTTGCATTGAACTTAAATTTACACTTTATCATTATTCAATTACAATAAAAATGACTAGTAACCACGTATTTCTAACTATCTATCCTAGCATTTTAAACTATGGTAGTACTTATATAATAAAGTAATATTTAACGTATACAATTTTCAAAATAGGCTAACATATATTAGTAATTAACTCTATCTTGATAAATATAAATTTATTTTCACATCATGTACATATATACATGTCTTAATTATGCTTATTATTTTATTTATACATTTAGAATAATTTATATTGTAGATTAATACTTGATGTGCACAAATTTTAAAATAGTTGAAGTTCATTAATATTAACTATCAATATTCGTCAATTGATTGACTTTTTAAATAGATATATTATCTTTTTAAAAAATTATATTTACTAAAAAACAAAAATTCTAAAAAAAGAGTTCAGTTTACCTCACTTTATGCAACACATTCGACATGAACTGTGAAAATATAACCAGTAATAGTAAAAACAAAACTTCTAGAAATATATTTATCAATCTCATCCACCATTCATGAGTTAGAGGATGAATGTGACAATTATGTTTTACTTCTTTTGAAATTCCAATGCATACCATATGAAAGTATAAGTTGCACTCTAAACAAAGGTAGAATGAGTCATCACAATTCTGACTACAATTATTGCATTGTAATTGTAAATCAACTAAATAATCTGCAAAGTAACAGAGGTACTCTTTACTTTTTGGAGCAGATATTACCCCGACACTGTTGATGGCACATTGGCTATCAAGGAAAAAGGAAGGGCTCAAATAACACCTGTAAATCAACCGAGTATAGTACGTCGATGGTCTCCGACAAGCTCTATATTTGCCTTCATGAAAAGCTTGGAGATAAAGATTATGAAGAGGGCGATAAGGGTGTTGTATTATTCTTAACAGTTCTATACAAGATTTATCCAAATGCAATGAACATTCATGGCAACCTGGGCTGAAAGTGGCAATATGCATCCTTAACATTCTAAGTAAAGTTAGATTAGGAGAAGAAACTTAACATATGTAGATCGTGGTTAAAAACCTAATCCGGCTCTTCACCTCATCCCCAATTAATCTTGAATCATTCCATTAGTGGTTTCACTAAGAAAAGCATTTTTGAAATCAATTTTGAAGCTGCATTCTTTGCAAATTACCATCAAAAGTCTCTATATATGATGTAGTAAGAAACAAAAGAAAAATTAAGCAACACGCTTAACGATAAATTTGGGCCTAATTTCATCCCAAAAAATACCATCTAAAGGGGGTTTATCATTCATTTATAAACTATTTTAACATTCTTTATTTCCTCAATATAGGATTCTTGACATTTCTCCCACATTTGATGGACATATTGAACAAAGGGTTATAATAAGTCAGGCACCGCCTTATTTGATGGACATATTAGACAAAGGATTATACCGCCTCATTTAATGGACATATTGGACAAAGGGTTATAATAGGTCAGGCACCACCTCAAATCATTAAGACAAGTTTAAGTTTTAGTATCATGATAAATTGGGTCCAACTCCACACCAAAGGACACCTTGTAAGGGGAGATTTGACATACATTTATAAACTATTTTAATATTCTTTACTTGCTCAATGTGAGATTCTTGACACTTAATTTAAAAAAACACAAGAATCCATTTATAGAGAAAGCTTAAAGCTAATTGAATATAAGAATATTATTGATTAAATGAATAATACAATGTTTAAGAGACCTGTTTATAGGCTTTGACAAAACAATCCTATTTCAAAGAAAAACAGGAAACTAAGAATAAATAAAAAACTTAAAGAGAAAAGATAACCACAACAAGTAGAAAACATATATAAGTAGGAAATTTACATAAATAGAAAACTAAAATAACTAGAAAACCTATAAAGTTAGGAAACCAACTCAAGTAGGAAACTTATGAAATAGAAAATATGTTTTAATATATGTTCCATATTGATAGCCCCCTCTACTTAGGAAAAACTCGTCCTCGAGTATTCTGGCAAATCAATATATAATGGCTCATCAGAAGAAAAGTCTGTCATCAATATTTCACGTTCTGATTTAGTAACAATAAGGAAAGTCCACCCCTCTATTTCGGCAGAAGAAAAGTCTCTCGCTCCTCCTCCTAACTCTCATACTCTTCATCATCACCATCAAGTCCATCAACAATGAATCACCATCTTCCTAGTACTCTACAATATTTATTTTTTACTAGGGACCTCGATTTGACAAGTATCCGGATTCTCCATACTTATAGTAAACTCTAGGTATTCTCCTTATTATGAGCCTCCTTATTTTCACCTACCTTTTCCTTACCTACAGCCTTTTCTTCCCAAAAATGATTCCTACATGAATGAGATTCTAGTAAGGTTTTCGTTCTTTTTGTGAAAACTTTAGAAGCTTATCCCATATAACTTCTACAAGGAGGTTCAATTGTACCTCTCTTTTGAGCCGAAAATTCTGCCTTTTAAAAAAAATGTTCCTTCAATTTCAAATTTTGAGCCTTTAGAAAATTTAGATCGATAGTATTTTGCTTTTATCTCACAAGGCAAGCCTCAAACCGTCAAGAGTGTTGAGATCATCTACCCTTCTATCTCTCTGAGATCATTACTTCAAGATAACCTCACGAATTTTGTAATATAATCTTGCACAAACCAGGAACCTTGTATACATTGTTAATACTGTTGGAACAAAATCTTCTTGTAATCTAATGATAAAAAATCCCTCTCGATCATTCATTTCATTCACGTCCAAAATTGAACCAAATCCTTCCTATCATGTCATCTCCTCTCTTTGATCTTCTCCCACCAAGCAAAAGCAGTTCCCTTCAAACCAATTTTACCTTCCTCTCTTTTGGAATCTTATGGTAATCAAAGAATTACTAATCATCTGCGATTCAATTGGCCACTTCAAATTTGACCTAGTTTTGAATAAAAATGACGTAATTTTATTATTTTATCAAAATGACATCATTTTTGGAAGTTTATTTTTCAAACCCAAAATTGCCCCAAAAATTGAACAAATTGACCTTCTGCAGTTAACTCGATTTAGGATTAGACTGTTTTATCAATCCTAGCTAGAAATGCTTAATTTTATAAGAGACCAAAGTTTAGAAAGGGACTACTTAAAAAATGATTATATCCCTTAAATAAAAGTGTGATGGGAAATTATCTTAACCATAGAGAAAATATGTTAATTGCATGCATATCATTTCTTTAAAGTTCATGCCTATGAATTAAGTTTAACATCTAGTGTTCAACATGAGTTTTCTTTACGTAGAGTTCAACATGCATTAAGAGTATTCAAGCACTTTATCAAGTGAAAGGTTCTAAATGAAATGAACTAACAAATAATTTGGGGAGGCCATTACTATGGATCAAGTTCTTAAATGAACTTCTGAAACTAACAATTAAGGCTTTAAATGAGATGGAACATATGAAGTACAATTTGGTAGGGCAATGCCATTATAAACTGTTTTAAGCTTTGTTTGGTAGGGTAATGCCATTAAAAGTTGTTTTAAGCTTTGTTCTTTGTGAAAGAGATTTATGTCTATGCTCTATACTTATTTATAGCAAGTTTAAAAGAGCGTATAATGGCATTACGTACGCTACCAAATTATACTTCACATGTTCCATCTAATTTAAAGCTTGAATCACTTACCTTAAACCCGGACCGGACCGGCCGATTTGACCGGTCTGACCGGTGACCGGTCGGCTAATCGGTCCGGGTTAAGCTAAAAAACTGGTGTCAAATTGAACTGGTCAAAACTGGCTAATTGACCGGTACTAGTTCCAAATTTTTTATTTTTTATTTTTTATTTTATTTTTCATTTTTAATATTTTTAATATTATATATAATTATTGCATAATTATGATGTCACACCGGTTCGACCGGTGGTTGAACCGGTCAAACTGATTAAACCGGTAACCAGTAAAACCTTCGGTTCGATGACCGGTCTGATTTTAAAAACACTGACTTGAATTGTTAGTTTCAAAGGTTCATTTAAGAACTTTAAGAACTTGATCCCACAGTAATGGCATCAATAAATTATTTGTAAATTCATTTCGTTTTAGAACCTTTCACTTGATAAAGAGCTTGAATCCTCTTAATGCATGTTGAACTCTACGTAAAGAAAACTCACGATGAACTCTAGATAGTTAAAACTTCATACATATGCACGAACCATAAAGAAATGAAATGATCGGCATGCAGTTAACATGTTTCTCTCTATTATTAAAGCTATTATTCTATCACACTTTTATTTTAGGGATATGATCATTTTTGGTAAATCACATTAAAAAAACCCCTGTCATATACTTGATTATTCATCTTAGCCCTTGTGTTTTTAATTCGGTCATCTTAACCCCTGTGTTTTTTATTCTCATTCAAGATACTCTAATTGGGTATTTTCGGACAAATTTGTCCTTAGAATGTATATCACAGGAGCTGTTTTATGTGATTTGTCAAATTTTATTGTCATACTATACATAAAATCCTCTGTTTCAGTTATCTTTTTTTAACCTTATTTTATTAAATCTTATCCATGTATTTATGTAAGGTAGGTAAGTAAGATTTAATAAAATATAATAAAAATAGGAAGAAAAAAAAAGGAGATTTTATCTCGCAGTACCAACCCATTATTACGAGGATCATTATGTTCTCAGAAAAGCCATCAGATTTATAACAGTAAAGCCTCTTTATACATTTTGAAGAGACAGAAGAAGATCATTTTGTGTTTCAATTCAACCGCTTTTTGTCTGTCTGAATTCCTTGCAGCCTTTGTAAGAGAATATTTAGGGACTGGACTTTATGCAGAGTTACAGTGTTCCTGTACGAGTTCCCCACGCAGTAACTTCGTGGCTTTTCCATGATCACAGCCACCTAAAAGCCATGCATCCATTTATGAGTTCCAGAAATCATTCATCTTTCGCTTTCTAGGTGGACCCATTTTTGAAGTTTGAAGAATGATCACAATTCAAAACATGTACCCAAAGCAATCAGAGTTGACATGACGGCCCGGTTCGACAGGATCTGAAATTAACGGTCATAGCTATATTACCTTTGTTCTTACGATACTTTGGCAGCCTCAAAGCTGATTGACAAAGCCTGACTCTCTTGTTACTGTTTCAACCAACTTTTGAGTGACGAAAAGGAGAGGAAGGGACTATACAATCTCTTCTAGTCTGCAGGAAGAATTCTGTCCCAAATTGGCTTTAATGTAGTGTTCAACATTCTAAACTTGAAGCCATTTGGTGAAAACCATTCTATAGTTATTGATAAACTCCGATCTTATTCATATTTGAAGTAATTTTTTATACTTAACATGTTCAATACACCAAACCCAACCTCTTTTCTCCTGGTCATATCCTTATTCAATTCAATAAGGTTTGGACTGAAACCAAATGACGTTATTTTTTTAGCTAAGTTGAACAACTCAAACCCAATTCAAAATTCGATTAACTCAAATATGATCAATGACATTGAGCCATGTTAGGTTAGATGAGATTGATTTTGTCAACTCTAACTCTAACTCGGACTTGAGATTGAGTTTGATAACGCAAATAATACATACTGTAGTGGAAGTAAAAAAAATTACTAGGATTGAGCTCTACAACAATAATATTATAGTTGTTGAATTTATTATTATTCATAATTACACCCGTGTAGATTATAATTATAACAAAAATCCACTACAACATCATATTCTGCAATTTACAATTTGAAATCTTGCTTATCAAGATATGTTAGTGTATTGATGAAGGTCAGTGAAGATGTTGGTAATAAAAACGAGACACCATCATTGAGACAACATTAATGGAGCAGAAAACACTTGATAGGCCCTAAAAACATGCACGAGATGGGCAAGAACATTAATGTAAAACCATAATTAGAGATGGGGTTCTAAATAAACCTTATCTTTGTTAACACTTTTAGAATGCAGTAAAGTTTAGGTGAAAAAAAAAGAAAGGCGTGACAGTAAGCTAGCTCTTGCACAGTGAGAGGATCGATGTTGATGATGATGAGGGGAGGAGCTTCGAGGTTGGCGTAAAAGTCTCTCGCTTTTCTAGTCCACGCGTGAACGCTCTCTTGTTCATGCTCTCTTATTTAGAAACCCAATGCTCTTCAGTCTTCTTCCCCCTTCACTCTCTCTTACAGAAGCTCTCTCTCTTTTGGCCTTTCGTTGTCTTATGCAAACATGTCTGTAAGTCCCTCGCTCTCTCTCTCTCTTCCTCTTACAGGTACATTGATTCACATGAACATTAGGTTTTCATGAGATTCTGATCAGGAGTTCATGTTGGTGTTATAGATTGTTGAGGTTAGAGTTCCGAACTTGGACTGCGAAGGCTGTGCTTCCAAGTTGAAGAAAGCTATGTACAAGATCAAAGGTATGGCTGGCTTTAACTCTCTCTCATTTTTCGCTTCGACCATTGTCAGGAAATTTTCTGATGAAAGATTATTTCCCATGCACTGTAGCTCACATCGTCTGTTTCTGTTTCAGGTGTAGAAGAAGTGGAAATAGACATGGAGTTGCAGAAAGTAACGGTGAGAGGGTACGGGCTGGAGGAGAAGAAGGTGTTGAAGGGTATAAAAAGAGCAGGAAAAGCAGCAGAGCCATGGCCGTTTCCAGGGCACTCTCATTTTGCTTCATTTTACAAATACCCAACTTACATTGTCAACCATTACTATGATTCATACAAGAACGTTGGTTCCAATGGAGTCCACACTTTCTTCCATACTCCTGCAGTTTACTCCATGGCTGTAGCATCAGACGAGGCCGTTGCTTCCCTTTTCAGTGACGACAATCCTCATGCTTGCTCTATCATGTAAAACTTCCATTTTGCTTTTCTTGTTTAAATGATTCTATCCTTTGTTTCTCTGTTGAATTTTTCTGTTCTCTTTGTTGGAAGAGAGAAATTTTGTTAGTTTTGATTCTCCCGTGTCCTGTCCTTACTCCTGAGACATAATTCTTAACCAATTGAAAGAAAGCTAAGAGCGCTGGGTTTGATAATTGGGTTCGGCCCGGTTTGGTATGAAATTAATTTATTAGATTCATGACTTGTCACGAATATTTGAGTGTAAAATAAAAAATATTTTTTAATAGATATAATATTTTTAGATAATCAAAATATAGCTTTTTAATATGTTTAAATTTGGAACTTCTAAAAAAAGTCTCTCAAATGACTTTTTCAGGTAGATTTTTTAGATAAATTAACGAGTTTACTTTTTAGTTCCTTTTGTCTTTATGTTTTATACACAATTCTCACAATACTCACAAATTTATCTTCACGATTATCTTGTAAATCTATTATTTTACTTTTTTATATGTTTTAATATTTATTTTTTATTAGTTTTACTTATGTTATAATCCATATAAAAGATTTGGTTAGATATATTTTCATTTATGTTAATTAATATACTATGCTTTGTATATTGTTTAATATACTTTAAATAATATTTATATGCATAAATAATTTTTATTACAAAATAAAATATAGTTAAAATGAAAAGTATTTTTTATTTTTATATTATCAAACAGTCTATTGTATGAAATTTTTTCAAAAAAATTCTTTTAAAATAACAACTAAATAGTTTTTTTTGAATAAAATCAACATTAGTACAAAAAACATACAAAGATAGGAAAGACAAAGAAAAATAACCTAAGCCAACAGGCTTATCCCGTACACCCGAAACCTAATAGCCTTTTCCCTTTAACAATAATAAAAGCCGAACAATCTGAATTTAAAATGGAGACTAAACAAAAAGGTGGGTTTGCATGTAATAAGGCTATCTTGACTAAAGTATGAGCCGCTTTATTGACAATTCTACGCGTCCATTGAAAGACAAGTGAAGGAAATGTTGCTTGAATGATAAATAAGCAAGGGTCAAAATTTCAATCTCAGACCGATTTGGCAAATGAGTTAATATTGATTGGACAGCTGCCAAACAATCCGACTTCACAATGACCTTGGCAAACTGTTAGTCTTTTAGCCAAGAAAGAGCTTCCTGTATAGACATAATTTCGGCAAGAACTGGGTCAAACAGGGCAGGGGAAAAACCTGAAATCGCAGTCACAAACCTACCTCATGCGTCCCTAAGAATCGCAACAAAGTCTTCCGCCTGAACATCCTCTGGAGAAATAACGAACTCGCTGTCTTCTTTCTCCCGAATAGAGAGCCTTTACAGCCCTGAATTCATGAAGCTAAAACGAAAATCTAAGAGAAATTAACGTAAAAATAATACTTAGACCTCACCTTGTACATAAACGACAAGACCAATACTTACACTCGTAGAGAGAGAGACAAGACCTGATATAATAACAACTAAATAATTAACTGGCCTTTTATAAAATATTTTATTATAAAAAATTTGACTAATATAAGCTCGTCCAAACGTACGCCTATTATGAATTTGTTAGTATACGAGATCTAGGTCAACCTATCTAGTAACACAGCTTTTCACTTTTTATTTTTACAAATAAATTAAGTCTGCAGTATATCACGTGTTGGGTAGCAAGGTTTCTTAGGCCGTCTCCGACGAGCGGAGCCGACTAGCCGACTCCTTGAAGGTGGGACCTACACTAACCCAACATTAAACGGGTCCCACGCGTCAATCAGAGAAGTGAACGGACGGACACGTGGTGTTGTCCTTATAGAGATGGGTCCACCTTGAAGTTGGGGCTGGACCCACCTTCTAGACCACAATCGGTGAAAAGAGATGTGGGGCCCACTTGCGCTGTGCTATGTAGTACATGTCTCTTCTGGAAACAACTAAGAGGGGGGATGGAGCGGCTGCTATAAGCTATTGTATAAAATTATATTTAATATAAGCTATTATCCTGTATGGCAGGGTGTAGACCCTAAATGGGTTTTTTCTTAAATTGGTATATATTACTATTTTGAATTGTTATATATAGTAAATTATAAATTACGTATCTTATTATAATTATTTAACAAAGTTAATGAGTTTTAAATTTTTAAAATTGTATTTTATATTTTTTTAGTTATTTTTAATAAATAGTTACTCATGTAATATTTAATAAATATGTCATATTGACACCTTACATGTATATTTATTAAAAACAATTTTTTTTTGTTAGAATAAGGGTATATATTATCAAATCTTCCCAAATCTTGCATCTCAACATGATTTTAACTGAACGTTGAACTTATCCCAACAACATATTAGTTTTATAGACCTTATTATCTTATACACTAGAGAGTTGCTTAAATCCTAAATAGATTTATATTTTATTTCCACATAATGGGTATTTTATTTTTCAAATTTCCAATTATTTTTATTATCGTTTGGTGTAACTAAATGCAAGTATGGTCAAGAGGATGGAGAGAGGAGTTTTATATTATTCAACATGGAACTTTTGATGAACTTGAGATTGATTGAGTATAGAAGTAAGTGAAAAATCCTCATGTTTCATGAGAATTCAAGTCTTTACAAAACTTTTTTTTTGATTAAAAAAGGTGGATCGCCCATCCTAGACGCCCCACACTCTAATTTGAGAGAGGGATGATGGGTAAATTACGGTCTGATCCCAGCCAGCTTCTTAGAAAGGCGACCCAATGTTTAGTGCGCACAAAGAATCATTACATTAGATGAACTTTTACACCGTTGCTACTGAGATTCGAACCCGAAACCTCACTTACTTTCCTTTTTTATGATCAACTGGATTATCTG
>JANVCL010000213.1:34300796-34314615 GCA_026546855.1 Erythroxylum incrassatum | reverse complement strand
CTAAGGGCAAATTTGTCCGAAAATACCCAATTGGGGTATCTTGAATGAGAATAAAAAACACAGGAGCTAAGGTGAACAAATTAAAAACACAAGGGTTAAGATTAATAATCAAGTATATCACAGGAGCTGTTTTATGTGATTTACCGTCATTTTTTAAGTAACCCCTCTAAACTTTTGCTTATCATTTTTTAAGTGGAGAAATTAAGTATTTCTAGTTCAATTGAGTTTAACATATTTAATTAAATTTTAGATTAGTTTCAGTTTGAAGACTCTTTTTAAATGATTTAGTCTTTTATTTTAAACGATGTTATTTAAAATAATTTGAATAAATTTATATTAGATTATTTAAATTCCATCGATTTTTGATAGAGCTCTCGCCAATCTAGTTCAGCCTAATTTTGTGTCATGCTTATTGCTGACCAACATAATTAACTATATGATGCCCAAGTACCTTTCCTTTTTTTTCCAATGAATGCAACAGTGACTTGATAGAATGTTTATAATATTAGAATTTTTAATATGTGTACAATGTAGAACCTATTAATAAGAATTGGGTGTGGGTCCAACCATTACTAAAATTACTAGAACTAATAATGTGGTTAGTTGATCCTTACACTAGAAATAAATATAACAGTAACCGAATCGAACCTCTGGAACTCGACAACAAGATGGATAACTAAGAAATTGAGAATTCGGGATAAACCTGCTTTGATATCATATTAAAACTTTCATTATGAATAGAGTGTATAACCTATTAACAAAATAAGGACTTAGGTCCAACTATTACTAATATGAATAGATTTGTATAATTCTTTATGAAAAGAAATTTTTGCTTGTTTTTAACAATATTTAGAACAAGAATTCTACTAAATGGAAGGAACTGAAACAATGTCTCACGTGTATTTTATCAAGAATTACAATTTTGATAACTACATGAAAAAGAACTACTTGCATTGCTCATGGGGTGTAGTGATAAGGATATGTACAGAGTAAGACTTTTGACTTGTGAGCAATATTGGTCAATAATTTGTCTAATACTCTTATAAAAGGTGAACATCAAAAGTTGGAGTTGGTAAGAAAATTACACGTAGATGCAAAGGTTTGCCTCTTATTTCCACCATTGTAGGAGGACTCCTAAGCTTTAAGAAAGAATGGTCGAGTGTCTTAAAAAGTGAGGGATTGGATAGTAAAGATATGTTGGATCTTTTGAAATTTATTTAATATGATTTGTCAATGCCATTAAAGCAACATTTTCTTACCATGCTATTTTTATGAAAGATTTGTAGATACAAAGAAGAAGACTGATTAGTACGTGGATGGCTCAAGATTATTTAAAGGGAAAAGAAGAAGATTCAAGATGGTTAGTGAGACTTATTGTGAGAATTTGATTGCATGATCTTTTTTCCAATTTTCACCAAAGAATGATAACATTTCTATGTTACTTGATATGGCGAATGATCTAGTCCAAATATTTACATAAGATGAGCACTTGATGATAGAGGTTGTAAATAATATAGAGTTTAATAGAAACTATTTACATACAAATACACTTCCCTTAACTTTTGCAATAGAAAAATATATTCCATTGCCTTTGTTTATCTTTGGTCTCAACAAATTATATCATCCTAACTCTTTAAGTATGGAACATTATTTATTGGTGTAGTAGATGGTATATTTGATCATTTAACTTGTTTAATGATTTTATATCTTAGTAGTTGTGATATTAAAGAATTTTCATCCTTAATAAATATAATAATTCATCTTAGATGGTTTGACTTGTCTCGTAATCAAAATCTAGAGACGTTTCCTGAGACATTGTGTTAATTACAATTTTAAAACGTTTAAGTATTCTTAAATTTTAGAAGTTGAATAATGTTAGAGACCATAACAACACAACTAAAGAAAAAGAAAATTATTACCGATTTGATGTTGCATTTTGATGGAGATCATGTGCATTTTGATGAGAAGAGTTACTTGAAGCGTTAGAGTAACATTCGGAGATATATTTGTTTGAAAAATTGTGTAACGTTGGAGTCACCTTTGGGGTTAATATAATCTTGGAGTCTCTTTTTGAAAATTGTTGTTGATCAGGATCTAACTTATATTTTAATGTAAAAGCATTAAAGCTACCTTTAGAGTCAATATAATATTGCAGCTTTTTTTAAAAATGTCAAATGTTAAAGTTGACTAGGTAATATAAGTCAAATAGCTCTGCCTCCGTGTGAATATTATCTAGCTAGTAAAGTGGTCAGAAAAACTTTTTAAAAGGGAACATGAGCTTTATACCCATTGTAATTAGTTCGTTCTAACATCTGTAGTCCAATAAATCTAAAGGCAAGACAAAGGTCTATGTATTTTATCACTTTCATAGATGACTTCGTATGGTCACATCTATTTGATTTCTCACATATTAGAAGCACAAAGTTGTTTCATTAAATACATGAATATAGTTAAGAATCAATCAAATAGGAAGATAAAAGGATTCCAAAATGATCAAGGACAAGAGTACTTGTATGATAAGTTCAAAATTCTATACGATGAAAAAGGAATAGACAAACAGTTGAGTATTCCAAAAATACCACAACAAAACGGTGTAATAGAAAGATATAATAGAATGCCACTAGAAATGATTAGGTTTATGATGGTACAAGCAAGCCAATCACCTATTGTGGCGATGCATTACTAACAGTCTCTTATATACTTAATTGGGTACCTACCAAATCAGTTACAATTACTATGTATAAGTGATGGACGGGAAGGAACCTGACACGATAGCTCTTAGAACCTGGGGATGTGTTGCTTATGTTGATAATCTCTCTCATAAATATGGAAATCTAAGTCAAAGATCTTTATTAGATACTCTAAACACTCAAAGGGTATATGTTCATAGGTGAACAAGATAGTAAAGGTGTCACTGAATTTAAATCACGAGATATAACATTCTTAGAGAATGATTTTCCGAAGTAGGGTGAAATAAGAAAAGACCTATTCCTATATGAGACACTTGATCACCATAATTCTATTATAAGGAATCAAAATGGGGAAATTCAACCTAGTGGGAGTGATTTGGATGTGGGAGGATGGACTCAAAATTAATTCATATTATAACCTACTAAAAGTTTACCTATAGTACTGAACTCAAGTGGGAGTTATTAGAAAATTCATGAATATGTTTATGATGAACCTCATTTATGATACTAATTAAGGATTTATTCCCCAATGTTATTTTGAAATAGAAGGAGAAATTCAGATGATTATCCCACAAGAAGATGATGAGCTAAGCAATGTACTTGAGGCTCTTAATGGTCCTTTTAAAAAAAATAAATGAAAGCAATGAAAGAATAAATTACTTCTTTAAGCTCAAATCAAGTATGGATTTGATGGATATCCCTAATGAACATGAAGTTATTAGGAACAAATGGGTTCTCAAAATAAAATAAAATGTTGACGTTAGTATCAAGATATACAAAGTATGCCTCGTGGTGAAAGGATATATACAACTAGAGGGAATTGATTATGATGAAACTTTTTCATATATTATGAGGTTTGCTTCTATCTTAGCTATAATATCCAATTTGGATCTTGAATTACATCAAATAGATGTAAATACTACTTTCTTAAATGAAAAATTAGAAGAAGAAATATATATGAAACAACCTGTAGGTTTTATAAAGATATGCCAAGAACATAAAGTATGTCGGTTATTAAATTTGATATATAGTTTGAAGTAATCTTTAAGGGAGTGTTATATATGTTTTCATAATGTAATAATATCACACGTTTTCATATGCGTGATGAAGAACATTGTGTATATATTTAGAGATCAAAAGATAAATTTATAATTTTATCTTTATATATGGATGGCATTTTGATTACTTGTAATGACTGTGAGTTTATCAAACAAATCAAAGAGGTTGTCATCTAAATTTAAGATGAAAGACATAGGTAACGCTACACACATTGCTGAAGTTAAAATTTCAAAAGATTAGTCAAAAAGATTATTGTCACTTTCTTACGCAACCAAAATCTAAAAGATTTTAGATCGATTTCGTATGCAAAATTGCAAACCAATAGATAATTGTATTGTTAAGGTGAAGGTGCCCATCTACGCCGCAAGAAAGGAAACAAGTGAAGAAAATTACCTATTTCTATATAGTTGGAAGTCTCATATATGTAATAATATGTAAAAGACTAGGTATTTGTTATGTTGTTCGAATGGTGAGCAGATATTACTCAAATTCAAGACAAGCACATTGGAAAATAATAAAGAGAATATTGAGGTATCTAAAAGATATAGTGGAGTATGCAATATACTATCAAGGTAATCTATGTACACAAAGATATACGAATGCAGATTAGGGAGAAGATTTAGACAAAAAAAATTTACTTCATATTTTTTTCTTGCTCAATAATAGAGCATTATCATGAAAAAGTTAAAAAAATCTTACATTGCATTGTCTATAATAAAAGTTGAATTCGTTTCCTTTTTAGCAGTGGCACAAGAAGTTATATGGCTTTAACAATTCTTGGTTCATTTAGGAGTAACTAAAAGAAAATTTGAACCAGTGACAATTAACTATAATAGTCAAGTAGTAAAAACGAATATAAAAGATCACAAATTTCATTGTAAAACCAATCATATAGTTGCCAATACAATAACGTGAAAGTTATAGTTGTAAGGGAAGAAGTAAACATGAAGTATATATCTACACGAAATATGGTGACATACCCATTGACTGAGCCAATTTTCAAAGATGTGTATATTAGGCATATGAAGTCGCTAAGTTTATGTAGATGTTGAAATGTAATAAGAAACATTTCTCTTTGTATTTTCATTTTTTATAATGTTATATTTAAATGAGAGTGTTTGATGGAGATTATATATTGTAAAATACTTGATTCATAAATACATTCGTCTATTGTATGAATATACAATATATATATATATATATAGAGAGAGAGAGAGAGAGATGAATTAAGAGTATATAAGACAGACTAGAGATTGGCTTTCTCATACAAGCGATCACCCCTGGTGTTTTAAGTTTCTCGCACTCAGTTATCACCTAGATAACAAACTTTAAACGTCTCTCATTTCTAGTGATCACAAGTCACCAGGGGTGATTGTTATATATATATAAGAGAGAGAGAGAGAGAGAGAGAGAGAGAGGAAAGATGAATTAAGAACATATAAGACAGACTAGAGATTGGCTTTCTCACAGGGCAATCACCCCTAGTGATTTGTGATCACTAGAAATGAGGGAGGTTTAAAGTTTGTTATCAAGTTGATAGCTGAGTGCGAGAAACTTAAACTATAAATTCTACAATAAATTATAAGGAACTTGGAAAAAGTTATTACATAATTATATCTATCTTACGTTGCCAAATGTTAATTCTTAAAAGTTATATTTTAGAGTAGATAAGTGATCACAAGTTAAACATCCAATATGTTTGAATTGACCTCTGTAAAGTATTTTGTGCATAAAAAATATCCACATAAAGATAATATAAGTTAATGTCGTTAACATATGACTCGATCATGTGTGCAAATATAACTATAAAAAGGATTAATGTAAGTTATAAGATCTCAGCTTACAATGTACGAGACCTTTAAAGTTTAAGGCACCTCATTAAATACTCGTAAGACTCTTATCTAATTTTTTAGAATTAAATTTAAAGTTTATTACTTTAGAATATTACCAGTAAATTGTGTACTTATGAACAATTTTAGAAAAGAAAATTAAATGTGATTTAATAGAACGCATAACAAAAGAAAGCCAACGTATTTAAGGACTCGCATAAAATGTATTTAATATATCTTAGAAAGATACCTGAATACAATCGCAATATGATGAAACAAATGAGATAAGCTGTGTTTGGAGGATAGCTGATCAGCCAAAATTTGGTTGATTGACCAAAAATTAGCTGTTTGACTTTGTCAAACAGCCATTAAGCTTGTTTGGTAATTGGCTGATTGGGTGGCTGATTCAACCCAATCAGCCAAAATTCAATAAGCTGGAGTCACCCAGCGTTTGGGGTAATCAGCTGATTACCCCAAACCAAAAATACCAAAATACCCAAGCTCTATGTCTCTTTCTTCTTTCTCGTTTCTCTGGAAAACTCTCTCGTTTTCTCTCTACTCTTCTTAGCCAGATCAATCGTCCTATAAGAACAACCCTATCGAGTATAGAGGGATCTGAAAACACAACAAAGCCAAAGCCTCTGGGTCTACCAGTGGCCTTGTCTCTCATGACCATAGGCTGAAGAATGTCGTCGTACTGGGAGAAGTACTCTTTGAGCTTATTCTCAGATGTCTCCCATGAAATCCCACCAATAAAAAGCTTGACCTGATCTGAATCCATAATAAAAATATGTATATAAATATAAAAAAATGGGAATTGAAATCCCTCTGCAGCTAGGAAATGGAGAATTATGGAGGGGCTTTGTGGGTTTGGGAGGAAAAGGAGACGGTTTGAGCCTTTGGGGGTGCGAGGAGAGAGAGAAAAAAAAAGGCAACCAATAAGTGACAAAAAACGTTTGGAATTTCTGAACATAATAAGTGATGAAAAAGATAAGTCAAAGATAAAGAGGTTTAGGTGTGTGATGCCAGTGGAGATTTCATAACATAGATTTACGTGTATGGTAGAGATTGCTTGAGATTTTGATGGGGTTTCTGTGCTCTTATGTGATAACTATATTATATTATAAAATATTAAATGATAATTTTTAAATATAAAAATTAAAATTAAAAAATAAATTAGATAAAATTTAAAATTTTTTAAATTTAATATCTAAAATCTAAATTTTTATAAGAATATTCAACGAAATACTAAAATATATATTATTCATATTATTATATTTTTTAAAATCATGTTCTCATAAGTCATTTTACACATAAACAGTTAATTTTACCAAACATTAAATGATAAACAGCTAATACAATCAGCTGGTCAAATCAACTGATATAATCAGCTATCAGTTAACAGCTGATAGAATCAGATATCAGCTAATGTAATCAGCTAATTGCTAAACATGGCCAAAAATGACAATGAGCACTTACTATAAATTAGTCACACAAGTTTATTTTATTAATATTTTTTAACAAAATTTTAAGAAAAGAGTTTTTATAAATAACTAATCTCAATAATTGAAAATTTTTAATAAATGAAACCAGCAGTAATTATTGGTATCATTTACCGGTTCCAAAAATAGAAATCTACCTTTTTCTCATGTCTACTTTGTGAAGATTTTAAATCTGAAAAACATTCTTAATTGCTTGTCATTGTTTCAGTGGACCAACTAAGCTGTCGTGTTCCACACGTCTAATCCCAAAAGCTACAACTTTCTACCCATCACATCACATATTATAATAAAGAAGAGATATAGATATTTTTATCATATTTTATTAAATATTATTAACATATTTAAGTAGATATTATTGGTTCAATATCATAATCTTAACATATTTAATTTTTTGGTTTAATTTTTAATTTTTTAATTTAATTTATTTTTATTTTTATAAATTATTTAATTTTTATTTAATATTTTATTTAATTAAACTTAAAAATAAAGGCAATCTCTTTTAATCATATTTAAAAATTAAACTTCAAAATTTTTTATATAAATAATCTCTTTTAATTATACATCAATATTTTTAATCTTATTCAATACTTAGTGAACTTTTTTAATTTTAAAATCTTATCTTACCAATTCAAATAATTACATGAAGTTTAGTTGGGTCGGTCGTGCTAGGTCCAAGCTCAACTTCAGAGCGGCACACGGGTCGATTGGCCCATTTGTAGATGTTGACCTAATTTCTGCAGATATTTACTATATAAATTCATTACCTCGTCATGAAAAAGGTATGACTTTAGAACCCTATCATTATTTATTCATAGCTATCAAAACCTTCACAAAAAGACTAATTTGAGCGTCGGAGGGGCTACCGGCAGTAAACCCCCGATGTGCCTTTATTGTTTTGCAAGTATTCCTTAGTTGAAGCGAAACGAATTCATGGATCTAAGCAACAGCGTCCAGCCCCATCAAAATCAAGCAGAATCAAAGTTAATTTTAATATACCAGCTAGTGTGTTTATTAAAATTAATAATACCAAAAGTTGGGTTGTTCAGTTCTATGAATAGATGCCAGCTTAGAGGTAAACATATCTATCCAAATTTATTAATTTTAAATTTGCCAAACTTAATGTAATATTCTTCCTTTTAACTCCTCGTTGATTCAAATTAGGCAACTTAATAGTCATTAACGTGGGGAAACAACATCAGTGAGTATTTTAGTCATGCTTTACATGATACTCAACCTCCTGAATCTTTTTCTTATTGTTAACGATTCTTTCCCGATCATAGACACAATGACATATATTATATTGCTTGGACCGGTGAAGTTGCGACATCGCTTGGAATAATAAAATTGGTGTACCCGACCTATCAAGAGCAAAACTACAATTGACTTTATGAAACAACCATACACTCACGTCACCAATACTAACCTATAGATTGAATTCTAGGATTTCACGCATTTATTTATGTTTGGTTGACGTAAAATTTTCTTATAAAAAGTGTTTAGTTGTAGAATAAAAAAATATTTTTTAATAGGTGTAGCTTTTTTTTCAGTTAAAATATACACACTTTTATTTATAATAAGTGTCGTTTTAGATGCATTTTAATTATTTAAAATAAGTGTTATTTTTGACTTTATATGCATTCTTGTAATTTTACTTATAAAATTAACATTTAATTTCTCTTTCAGTTTAATTACACAGAACACAATTTCAAGACAATTTAACATGCAAAATTCAAGTGATAAAATAATTTCTCTCTTTACGAGATAACTTCATGGGAGTATTAATAAGGGTATATTTAAAATTTATTAGCTTTCTTAATAAGTGTGCATTTTTCTAAAACGACACTTTTAAAAAGTTTAAATTTGAAGCTTTTCAGAAAAGCACTTTCTCAATAAAATTTTCAGATTAATTAATGAACCTATTTTTATTATATTTTGCACTTATATTTTACACATAATCTTCACAGTATCCACAAATTTATATTTATTTTGAAAATTATATAATATTATTTAATTATTTTTATATATTTTAATATTTATTTTTAACTAGAACAGCATTTTAGTGAAATTTTTATTAAATGTTGTTTTTTTTCTGTTTATAATGTAATTGGTTAATTTTCTCTCTTATCAAGCTACTACTTTCGTCTTTATCTTTAAAGTTTAAACCAAAAAATGACAATTCTGCTAGCACATGGGACACGTGGCGACAACCCATTTGCTGAAACTCTCCTATAACTATCAAACTAAAAGAATCCTAATTATGGTCAAAAAGGGCTGGAGAGACCCACACAACTCTCCAATTTTAGGCTTATAAAGACAAGATATTAACTCCCTACTTCAACGCAGCATTGGTCTACAGAGTTTCGTTAGCGCCTAAATTTTCAATCTTTTGGTGCTCTAGCCCTCAAGAAAGATCACGAGCCGGAGAAACCCTTGTCAAACGCATTACTTGACATGGGTCTGTCAAGATCCGTCGCCGTCGTGCTGGCCTTGATGGCCTTGTTCTCCGTCTCCTCGGCGTTGGACATGTCCATTATTGACTATGACATCTCCCACGGGCAGTTTCCGGACAGGAGCGAGGCTCAGGTCCGGAGAATGTACGAGATGTGGCTGGTCAAACATCGGAAGAACAGCAACGATTTGGGAGAGAAGGAGAAGAGGTTTGAGATTTTTAAGGATAATCTTAGATTCATCGACGAGCATAACTCTGTCGAGCGGAGTTACAGGGTCGGTCTTAACCGTTTTGCCGATCTGACCAACGAGGAGTATCGCGCTAGGTACTTGGGTACGAGGATGGAGATGAGAAATAGAACGTTGGGGTCCAGAGGACCGAGTATGAGGTACTTGCATGCGGTCGGCGATGGGCTGCCGGCAGAAGTCGATTGGAGAGCCAAAGGGGCTGTTGTCCCTGTCAAAGACCAAGGGCAGTGTGGTAAGTCTTTTGTTGTCTGGATTCTCCGAGTGTTTAGGTATGGGTGGGACCAAAGAACATGTTTTTAATAAGGGAGTGTCATCCTTTTTTATTTGGGCAATTATAGATCGATAACTACTCTTTTATTTGGAAATTTTGTGTAAAAATTCTTGATTCTTAATAACCTGTATGATAGATTTGTTCTGTTACAAGCAATTGTGGATCTTACATGAGAGTAAAGACATTGCTGAATTTGAGTTATGAACTTTGATGTTCAACTGATTTTACTTGCTGGCTTATACTAGTTATTGGCTTATACTAATTTTTGGTTGTGATGCCACTGATTCTACTTATTAGCTTTGTGTAATGATTAATTCTTTAAGGAAAGTTTCAATCTTCTTTAACGAAATTGTTTAGTACCTACTGCACTTAATTGTTTAAATGAAGTTTCAATTGGTTGCGTTTGATGCTCAGTCAATTTCAATTGATTGGTTTACGGTGTAAGCCCTCAGATTCCATATCTGCACTAGTTGTGATTGGATTTCATAAATCATGTTGTTTCTTTTTTCCTCTTGTTTGTTTCTGTATTTGTGCTGTTCTTATTTGTTTGTTCGTTATCAAGGGAGTTGCTGGGCGTTCTCAACTGTTGGTGCAGTGGAAGGGATAAACCAAATAGTGACTGGCGACTTAATCTCCCTGTCTGAGCAGGAGCTTGTGGATTGCGATAAATCCTACAATCAGGGATGCAATGGAGGACTGATGGACTATGGCTTTCAGTTTATAATCAACAATGGTGGTATTGATACAGAAAAAGACTATCCATACAAGGCTACTGATAACTTGTGTGATCCGAACAGGGTATCTTTCAAACCTTTAACACCATATCAGAAGATTAAAGCTGAGAATCATGATATTTTCTATTTTCATGTTTAAATTGATCATTACTTTTTCTACAGAAAAATGCTCGAGTTGTTACCATTGATGGATATGAAGATGTTCCTGAAAATGATGAGAAATCGTTGCAAAAGGCTGTGGCACATCAACCAGTTAGTGTAGCCATTGAAGCTGGTGGCAGAGCTTTTCAACTTTACCAATCGGTAATTTATTCAAATTTGTTAAATAATTCAGACTTATCTAGTTTTATACTCTATATATGTTTAATAACAATCACATTTAGAGGTATTTGAGCTATAATATTTAATCTATTACTGACATAATATATGGGAATAATATATATGAAATGCTAATTGTATATTATACTCCTAAGTATTTTGGACCACTCTGTTCTATCTTCTAATATAAAATGTCACATTAAAATGACCAATTTAGTTACATCATCTATCATAATAACTTAACTTTTGGTGGAAGTCTTAAAAACTAAAATTGATGAGAATGCACATATTGTTTTTGTTTATCAAATCCAAAACTAGAGAAAGTAATTGAACTCTTAAATGAAATTTGAGGTGCATATGATATTTTAATATCCTGTCAACAGAACTGTTAGGATACATTTTGATCTTCCTTTTGTCAATCCAGGGTGTTTTCACCGGTATCTGTGGAACGGAGTTAGACCATGGTGTGGTTGCTGTGGGATATGGCACTGAAAATGGCAAAGATTATTGGATTGTGAGGAACTCATGGGGTCCTGATTGGGGAGAGAATGGATACATCAGAATGGAACGTAATGTGGCCAATACTAAAACTGGCAAATGTGGTATTGCAATTGAAGCTTCATATCCAATTAAGAACGGTGCAAACCCCCCTAATCCTGGACCAACCCCTCCATCTCCGGTGAACCCACCACCACCACCAAAACCATCCACCGAATGTGACGACTATTACTCCTGTCAGGCTGGAAGCACATGCTGCTGCATATATGAGTATGGAGAGTTCTGCTTCGGGTGGGGATGCTGCCCTCTTGAATCTGCAACCTGCTGTGATGATCATTACAGTTGCTGCCCACATGAGTATCCTGTCTGTGATGTTGATGCTGGAACCTGTAAAATGGTAAAAAGAAACATGTCTTTACCTCTACTATAAATACAATTCACTTCTCTTGACATTTTGCTAACTGATTCTCTCTTTGTCAAACAGAGCAAGGACAGTCCATTGAGTGTAGCAGCATTAAGGCGTAGTCCTGCTCAAACAACTCGTTCCCACTAAACATGAAATGGCCTAATAAGTTCTCAGGTTGCGATTGTTATTCTTAAGCAGGGAAGCTTTGGAGGAATGCTTCATCTTTAATTTGCTTTTATGACGTTTGTAAATACATTCTAATGTTTTACCAAGCAAAGACAGGTCGAAACAACCTTTCCTAGAACTTTACCAATCTACTGATTCTGGTGACCGCAACATATGTATTTGCTCATGCATTCCCTTGTCCCGCGGCCCAAATCTCGGACCAGTCGGCCTCTTTGTAGCTATTGACTTTTTCTTAAGCTATTTAGCTTTGGAAAGCGTTATAGTGTAAAAGCCCAAAAGTATTTATAAGATTAAAATAAAAATCTTTTTAAATTATCTCATATTGCTTATATGATTATTTTGGTTCGATTATATCTTTTGAAACCTACAATTAAAGGCACATTTCTATTTTTAGTTTTAGTTTCTTTTTAATTTTTATAACTTCTAAAAAAATTTTGCTCTCTAGTTTTATTTTTATAATTTGATTTATTATTAATCAAATATATATTATTTAATTACTCAATATTATATTATTAATAAAATTATCAATAATTTAATTTAATATTATAACTAATGTAAAAAAGAAAATAAATTTAATTTAATAATAATTAATAATTTAATGTAAATTTAAAATATCTTCAATATATATATTTAAATAATTTTTCTTTAAT
Organism: Erythroxylum incrassatum; assembly: GCA_026546855.1. NCBI lineage: Eukaryota > Viridiplantae > Streptophyta > Magnoliopsida > Malpighiales > Erythroxylaceae > Erythroxylum > Erythroxylum incrassatum. The sequence goes on along the minus strand of JANVCL010000213.1, from coordinate 34,301,775 downwards.
AAATAAAAATAAATATTATTTTATAAACTAAAATTTAGTTATTAAATTATTTATTTTAATAAAATATAATATTTTATTGAATATTATATCAGAGACTAAATTAATTTAATTATAATTCTATTTTTATTATTAGTCTTTTAGTTTTATTTCTATAATTTTTAGCCTTTTAATTTTATTTCTATAATTCTATTTTTAATTATACTTTTCAGTTAATGTTTTTATTTTTATTTCTATAATTCTATTTTTAATTATACTTTTCAATAAAAACATTAACTGAAAAGTTTTATAAAAAAAATAGAATTGTAGAAATAAAACTAAGCGACTGTAAAATAATGTAAATAAAAATAAAAACTGAAACTGAAAAATAGAAATAATGGAGGGTGATTGTTTACTTTTGTGGTTCTGTCATTGTGATTACCTTATACCCAATTGAAGGCAATTTATGATGCAGCATGGCCGCTGACGCCCTTTTTCTGCTCTGACGCACTGCCATTTCTCTATCAGTAATCCAATCAGAGACTCGTCTGTGGTCATCAAGATACTGTACATGCTTATCCTAATAATGCGACCTGAGTTAAAAAATGTTATATTTCAAAAGCACGAGACAAACATAATCTACACTTGACTTAGGATTCTATGTATTAAAAATTCTTGAGACCATAGACCATTGGTCTAAATTATGCAAGAAAAGATTGATCCTTTTAGATGTTAAAAAGACAAGCTTTGACAATTTACACCTATCTAAAGAAAAAAAACTTATGTCTTCTTCCAGCCAATTTTTGGAAACTTCTTTTTAGGCTTTCTATTTTGCGGGAATAGATCCTTTGATCCCTTATTTTGGTCTTAATCTGTCTCCTTTTGATCTAAATCATCTATTTATATGGGAAACTAGGGGTGAGCATTATTCGGGCCGGCCCGATTACCCGACCCAGCCCGAATTAATTCGGGTAACAAATTTTCGAATTTCGGGTAATTCGGG
>JANVCL010000213.1:34286295-34300696 GCA_026546855.1 Erythroxylum incrassatum | reverse complement strand
AAAATTCCGGGCCGACCCAATTACCCGAATTACGTTATAAAATTTCGGGTAATTCGAGTAATCAGGGTAATTCGGGTCGGGTAAGCTCGGGTTAGAAAAAGTTCAAGTTCGGGCCGGGTAAGGTGAAAAAAAATTCGGGTAATTCAGGCCGGGCCCGAACAGTAAAATTTCAGCCCGAATTATCCGAATGCTCACCCCTATGGGAGACAGAGGATTTCAGCTCCTATTTTATAGGTTATATGTTCCGTTTTGTCCAGGTTGCAGTATGCGGGATTCTTTGGCAAGGTTTGCCTGCCTTAGTATCCCCGGTAGTTCATCATACTCCCTACGTGGTGGTTGCCTTCCTTGACCATTTCGGAGCTCGGGGAGTCCATGAGCAGCCTTCTACTTTGGTTTGATTCTTCTAGCTATTGATTATCGTTCGCATTTCTCTTAGTTATTAGATGCTTTGATTCCGTGGAGCTTCTAGTGTATTATTTTCGACTGTCGATTTTTCTTTCCGGCCTTGTTTCAGCTTGCCTAGCTTGTGTCGAGTTATTTATATTCGATTGTTGTGCCTCTAGGAGCACTTGTAAATGGACATTTTGTACATATTTTTTCCTTTTATTATATTCCTTTGATTTATCAAAAAAAATGGCAATTTTTAATCTCTTATCAAATCTGTTTTATAACTTACTTGATTGAAAACTCTCTTGAGACATATCGGAATCACTTGGTTGAAAACTTATAATATAACTCAGTTGAGACGTATCGGTAAAATATTTCATAAGTTACAAATATATATATATATATATGTGTCAAATTATATATATTTTTTAAATTAATTAAATACAAGAAAATTGAGTATCTTTGATCTAAATGTGTAAGAAGAAAATGTGAAAAGTAGAAATGGTCAATAAAAATAAGATCTTTTTTCCACGGATATTATAAATTTGTCATTTTGAGACAATAACATAATATATATTAGATATATCTTTGTGTTTAAATTTATCCGGCAGCGATATAGTATGATCATTAGTATATCTTAAACGGTAGTCCCATCCTTTTTACACCGTTTGATCTATCCCGTTTGCTTATACCACTTTGCTTGTACCAGTTTGGTTGACCAGAAAAGCAAGTGAAGTGACAAATATGCCATCATTGTAACTGGTAGTACCAAACTATTATCTCATTCTCCTTCCGTCTGATCTCTTCCTAAATTTCCCCGAATTTCAGTTTCAGTAAGCATCTAGTTTCTCTTCTTTGTCGAATCACAGCACAATCAGGTGTAGCCCTAACCCTAGATCCCTAATTATTTTTCTTTCACTAATGTCTTTGCTGTCTCTGTTTCGACCAATTTCAATTGGGTTTTGATGCTTTTGCTTTTAAAAAAAATAGCAATCTGAATCTGTGGTATTGCATGTCGAATTTTTGTGCAAGTGGTGGGGCCTTCTCTGTATGGTTTTGGTCTTCGGAGTAGTTTTGTTACTAGAAAGTGGGAAAATTATCATGTTTGCGATTAATTAGCTTGAAAGCTCAGGATTTGAAAAGAGGCTATTTGTTGAAATGGAGTTGATGCAGCTAAAATCGATCTCACAAATTTACTTTTCTGTTGTTTTCTAGGTGGGACATTGGGGAAGTTCTTGTCCCTTTTGTGTTTTGATGCTCCTATGTTTATGTTTATTTTTGTGTTTGTGTTCTTATTGCAGTTGGTCGTTGCAGTGGTCTTTGTTGGCTCTGTAAGTTTCTGTATATGCCAGATCCTTGAGACAAAATGGATTCAGTATCCGTTGATTCATCAGCTCCTTCTGTTAGACCTAATGCTAGAATTCCTGCTGCTGTCAATCCTGTACCGGATAATTCTGCCCAAGAAGCTCCCTCGAAGCTGTCTGCTGCTGGTATAGCATCATGGGCCAAAAATTTGAAGATCCCTCAGCCTTTATCTTCGACTCAAGATGCGTCACCAACAGGGAGTCCTGGAAAATCAACCTTTTCACGTTTCACTAGCGGACTTGGACTGAATCTGCACCCTAAATCGCCTCCTTCAGACGAAAGTCTTGAAGGGACTTCACGATCTGGTTTATTTGGGACCATTACGAAGGGGCTAGTTGACACGTCAAAGAATGCAGTCAAAGCAGTACAGGTCAAGGCACGGCATGCTGTCTCTCAAAATAAGCGAAGATATCAGGTGGATTACATTGCCTGTAAATCGTTTTGATCTCAAGTGAATGATCATTTATTGCCATTCTTATTGGTTCTCTCACTTCTCACGTTGATTTAGTTTTATATTTCCTTTCCTAATGTTTTCATGTTTTATAGTGATGAGAGGAGGAGGTGAGAGGTCTTTTTTGCTGTTTGATTGTTTGTTCTATAATCCTCTTTCTAGACACCGTGTCATTAGTATTACACATAGGTGTTTCCTAAGAAAATGGGTCAACTCTTGCATTGGAAATAGGCTGGGTTTCTCCAGCTAGTAGAACTTTCCTTCTTGTGCAATGCATTGTTTGAGGTTTTGAATCGTGATGCTGATTCTTGCTAATATCTTGATAATAAATGTCTACACAGAGATGTTGTTTCAACTAATTTTTTTTTCATGTATTTAATCTTCATTCTGCCCTTTGTATCCAGGAAGGAGCATTTGATTTGGATATGACATATATCACAGAGAACATAATAGCCATGGGATTCCCTGCTGGTGATATGAGTTCTGGGTTCTTTGGATATGTTGAGGTAGGCATGCTAATTTGTAGTTAATAATCAGACTTGATTCTTCTAGTGATCAATAATGAACTACTAGCTTTGTGATGCAGGGTTTCTACAGAAACCAAATGGAAGAAGTGATTAATTTTTTTGAAACCCATCACAAGGTAAATGGATATAAAACAATGATTTTTTTTCATTATTTACTCTTTGTTCATTTCTTATGTCTTCTGTAACCTCTAAGTTCTTTTGTTTGGCGTGCAAGAGGGTCATAGTTCTATTCCTTTGTGGGTATGATCTGTACCATCTTCGGCTTAATAGTGGGTACTGGTGTTAGGTTATAGAAACCGCCTAGATTCTTACACTTGTAATTAGTTTTTCTAATCAATGATTTGACTGCATACTTATGCAATGTGGGATTTGAATTGCTGGTTTGCTCATCTTGTTGTTGATAAGTACATCGAGTTTCTTTCATTCTACTACACCTAGCAATGGCATTTTTGGAATTCTAACGTTGTTTTATCCTAATCTTTGACCTTTGGTCGACTTTCTATGTGCAGGGCAAGTACAAAGTTTACAACCTTTGTTCTGAAAGGCTGTATGATGCATCCTTGTTCGAAGGAAAGGTGTGGTACTGTTTTTTAATATCTGATGCAGTAGTAAAGCATACATATCATTGTTTGCATCAGTAAAACAGATTTGAGGATTGTTGTATTTCAGCTCAAATTTGGTCTGTCCTATTTGTTGTGATGTATAATGTATTTTCTTTCTTTTATTTTCCCTCTTTTGATACTTGAATGCTTTAAAGATTTCTATTGGCAATAATTTTATTGATAGCTTCTTATGTATGTCGCATGAAATTGTTTGTTAGGTGGCTAGTTTTCCATTTGATGATCATAACTGCCCCCCGATTCAACTGATAATTTCATTCTGTCAAAGTGCTTACTCCTGGTTGAAGGAAGACATTGAGAATGTCGTGGTTGTGCACTGTAAGGCTGGAATGGCAAGGACAGGATTGATGATTTCTAGCCTTCTTCTATACTTAAAGGCAAGATATGGATCTCTTTTCCAGTTGAATTGTACTTTGATTTGACATTTATCAAATTGTTGTGGAAAAATACATGCAATTTGTTTTAAATGCAGCACTGTTTTGAGATTATATGCAGTGATATATATATTCTATTACCTATGATGTAATTCGTACATTAGTCAGTGTTATGTTAATATTACCAAATAGTTTATGTTGTTAATTAACCTTTTGTTTGCAGTTCTTTCCTACAGCTGAAGAGTCAATGGATTACTACAACCAGAAAAGATGCATTGATGGGAAAGGGCTTGTTTTGCCAAGCCAAATTGTAAGTGAGCCATTACCTTTTTTCTTTTCTAAGGAAAATACACATTTAATCTCTTTGCTGAGCCTTCTTCTCATCGTATCTGATAGTTACCATTCTGTTGTTATTTCTTTGTAGAGATATGTAAAATATTTTGAGCGCATCATGACATACTTCAATGGTGAAAACCAACCTGGGCGTAGGTATGCTTGTTGCCTTGCATTTGTCAGAAGTATTATTTGTTTCTTCAGTTACGAAGTTGACGCTTTCTGCAGGTGCATGCTTAGAGGATTTCGACTCCATAGATGCCCTTATTGGATCAGGCCTTCCATAACTATCTCAGATCACAATGGTGGGTGTGCCATTATAAATAAAGATTCCATTTTCCTTTTCTTTGCTAATTCTGCATTGCCAATTCAATCATTGCAACTAAGTTGGTATATTTGTTCTTTTTTGCATCTCATGAGCAGATAGAAATGCTTTATACCTTCCTTTGTCTTCCTTTGTATGCCTTTGAGCTTCAGTTTTTGGCCTGATCTGTTCTCTTTGATGGCAAATCAAACATTTTTGCGGCATAATGTGTTTCTTTCCACACCTTTATTGTTCTGAAAATGTGTAAATCCCATTGGTGTCTTTGCTTGATGGAAGAACTAAGCTACACATGTTCAGGATGGGTCTTCACTGCTCTGCCCCATTTCTTTCTCCTATTCCTTTTCTCTTTTTCTTTCTATTTCAAAATGTGAAACAAGATGAGTGGACACTTATAGAGATACAAATGATGAGTGGCAGTTAAACTTCACATTACTTTATATGTTAGATAAATATCAATTTATCAAGTATGAGTTATTCAAATTCTTGTTTATCTCTTCAATGCTTTCTTTATATACAGGTGTGCTCTTCTCCACCAAAAAGCATCCCAGAACCAAGGATTTGTCGGTAGGTTACTGTTCAGTTTCATGAAACAATTGCTATCATGCCAGGAGTCTCTGGAAAACTCTATTAAGAATGTCTTCTCTTTTATGGACCACTGGATAATCTAATGTCTCTTTTATGGACCACTGGCTAATTCTAGCTTTTCCAGTATTACAATTCTTGTTTCTTTTGCAGCCTGAAGATTACTGGTTTACGGCACCTAAGAAAGGAGTTATGGTCTTTGCTTTGCCAGGGGAGCCTGGTCTAACAGAAGTGGCTGGAGACTTTAAAGTCCATTTTCATGATCGCCAAGGAGATTTTTACTTGTCTGTATTTGACCTTTTAAAAGAATATACTGCTATGATCATGAACAGAATGTGAATTACTTAGTACTTCCTTTGTAATTTCAGTTGGTTGAACACAACAATGATGGAAAATAGAAAAATCTTGAATACTGGTGACATTGACGGGTTTGACAAGGTAATCTAATTCTCACTTAACACGAAAACCCCTGTTTTCTTTCTTGCTTATTAATCATGGTGAAAGTGCTGTTTCATCTACCAACCTGACTCTTGTCAGATGTCTTATATTATCCATGCTTCAAGTAGGCCTAACAATCTTACATGATTTTCTGCAGAGAAAGCTGCCTTCCCCAGGATTTCAGGTTGAGGTTGTTCTTGTGGATTATACTGTGCCCGTTCCAGCAGCTTCACCTACAGAAACTACTGTTAAGAAACCAGAAGACAGTTCAAATGTTGCACAGGTCCCATCTGATACAGCCACAGCTGCAGCTGCTCCAAGTCAGAATAAGAACCAATCGAGTAGTGATAAAGATGACGTTTTCTCAGACAGCGAGGCAGAGGAATCTGTATCTTCAAGAAACAGGCCAGCTCAAGCAACTTCTCAAGACGGGACTGCAGTGAAAACCTCCACTACAAATGACACCACTGTTAAACCAGACCAGGTACACGGTATAACTCATGCAACAGCGCAACTTACTTTGGGAGGCGCAGGCTCCCAGGCTTCTACTCAACCAAAAAGTGATGGAGCTGGATCAGGCTTCGAGATTAACAATTCAGGTAGTGAATTCAAAGCAATGGCTGCTGATGCCTCCGTCTTCACATTTGGAGACGATGAAGATTATGAAAGCGAGTAAAGGTCAAGGGCTTGTTTATGTCATTATAGAAAGTTGTATATATGAATTGGCTTGCAAGTTATACGCGCATGTGGATGTGATTATGGTTTGATCAGTCCATATCGAGTAGTAGTGTTGAAGTCAGCTTCTGGCTTTATCTGTTGTTCGAGCTGAAAGCAAGCTGGTGGGCTGAAATTACTGAATCTAGTTGTTGCACCAGTTAGTTGAATTCGTTTTATTAATTCCTTTAAATAGTTGATTTAACATATTTTATAATGTTATCATTCTTTTGAGCTAGTAGTCCACAAAGGGAGCTTCCTGAACTTGGACCACAAGTTTAGTTCTTGTCAAATGGCAACGATATTGTTTTTAATGAATCCTGAACCAAAGAAGAGTGAAGAGTTTAAAAGTTGATTGGTGGAAGCAGAAGGAAGGAGCTTGAAACAGGTTTTTAGACAGAAGATTGGAGTTAGACTTCTGATATAGATGTAGCTGGGCATGAGTTGACTCAAAGTAATGTTTATTTTGAAGTAGGAATTTGGAAGCTACCTGCTCGTATCCGAAACTTGATTAACTTGAATTTAACTTGTTTGAGTTCAGTTAACTTGAATTTGATCTGTCGAATCTATTTGGATCAAATTGCTTAAGATGGTTTAATTATGTAGAATGCCTCTATGTTAGTTAGGGATAATAATGCATATTATTAGGCCTTAACAATCAAGCTATCCTATCTTGTGAAACAGTACAAGGTCAGAGGCTTCTGCATGTGTTGGTAATGTTAAGTGTAGAATCAGGCTCTGCCTCAATTTCATGGAAATTGTTCTTGAAAGTCAATTGTATTCTGTTTAGTAAACGAAGAATGGACCAATTCTATTTCTAATTCTAACACGCACACCTCATCTCCCTCGTTATTTAAACAAATGTCAATGCAACACAAAGTCTTCTTCTCTTTTTTTTTCATTATTTTTCCATATTTATTTCCCTCTGACAATTTCCTAAAATTTTATTAAAAAAACTTTATATTCACGTAATTTGTAAATTATCGCGTCAATTCGAAAATTTAGCCACTAAATATCTAAACAATAACGTGTGGAGATTCTTTCCGTTTCTTTGGAAAAGAAAAAAAGCAACGCGTTATTGACAGCAGAATAAAAGCAGAATGCCCGTGAGATAGCCCAGTTGGTCATTAGGAAGGAAAGTGAGTTTAAGATTTTGGGTTCGAATCTCGGCAGTCACAGTGTGAGAGTTCATCCAATGTAATGATTCTTTGTGCGCACTGAGCACTGAGCCACCTTTTCAAAAAATTGGCTGAGATCATACCGTAATTTATCTCCCTCACACAATATCAGGCCAAAGTATGGGGGTGCCTAAGGTGGGAGTTCCATCTTTTGAGTCTAAGAATAAAAGCAGAATAACGGGAAAGGTCCGAATTATGAACCCCCGACAGTAACTGCAAAAAGAAGACAATAATGAAGAGCGTGTCCGAGCATAACTTTGCAAGATTTATCACGTGCACTGGTCAAAGTCTTCGCTCCATGATCTACCACTTTTATAGGTAATATTTTTTAACCAGGTGACGGCTGCAAGCACCACCTTAGAAGGGAAACGGGCAGAATTCCTACGGTGAAAAAAGAGTTGAGTAAACAAAAGAACATCGGAATGGATAAAACCATTAACGTGCTTAATGTAATTAATGTTCTTTCCACTCGGTTTAGCGAACCCGGATATAAAAAGAGATGGTGGGTCGTTTTATGCAACAAGTAATTTTTTACCAGTTTTACAGGTCAGCTGTCGGTCACCTCCCATCCAATGTCGATTTCTGGTATTCAGGGACAGCTTCTTGAAGTCACCGGTAATGACTGAAGTTTCCATTTTAGTGTTTTTGGTTGTTGTTGATCTATTTCTTTGTTTTGAGCTTGGTCCTTATGTGGGTTGCTTTTTGTTTTGTGTTTGAGTTCAGTGGTTGCCTGCACCAAATTGAAAGATACAGAATGGATTTCAAGGCAAGATCCTTATGTTTGCCTTGAATATGGTAGCAATAAGGTCCGTACGCGAACCTGCACAGGTACCTGCCTGAAAGTTCCTTTCTTTGCTTGCATCTGTGTTCTCTATTTTCTTATGTTGATTTCCTGGTACCTTTTTAGGAATGTCACTGAAATCCCTTTTATCTCTGCTTTTCAAGAGTTTGACTTTTTCAGTTAGTATTCTTGTTTGGTTAAGATTTGCAGCTGATGAATCATACGGAACTTATTTTCCCTTTTTTAATTTATTGTGCTTGATTGGTTTAGATGGTGGTAAGAATCCTACATTCCAAGAGAAGTTTATATTCACCTTGATTGAAGGGCTGAGAGAGCTAAACATTGTAGTTTGGAACAGCAACACCTTAACTAATGACGATTTCATTGGCAGCGGAAAGTGAGTATTCTTCTTATCTCTTTTATGCAGTGATAATTCGTTATGCTGATGCTCTGGGTCTGATGTTAATCTAATCTCATGGAAATTACTGAACTTAGGGTTCCGTTGCATAAAGTTCTGTCTGAGGGCTTTGACGATTGCACTTGGCCACTTCAAACTAAAACTGGCAGGTAATGTTAACGCAATTACTTTTGACTTTGACTTGGGATTGAATTCTTTGAATGCCAGTATTTCTTGAAGTTCCTGTGTTTAAATATACTCAAACAAGTTCAATCCTTGCATGTTTGTTCTTAATAGCCTTGTGCACATCTTCTGGCTATGAGGTATTGAAATGAAAGTCGTATTTATCTTGCTGTAATAGCTTATGTATTATTCACAAAGATGGTATTGAATTCTATTAACAAGAACAAAAGAAATGGTGAACTTATCCGTGGTTTTTGGATATAAGAGAGCGGCTTTTAGGCATTGCTAGAACATCATTTCTGTGGTTTTATGTTTACAGGTTTTGAATTTTCAAGGGCATAGCATTAATTATTTTTGTATTTGTGGTAATGTTGCCTAATGTCCATTATTTGTTAAGTGCATTGATTGAATGCTTGAGATTTCTTGGTTCCTCCTTTTAAATTCTCATAGCATGCTTTTGTCCATGTCCCTGCGTCAGAATTTTTTGCAAGGAGGGAAGGGTTTATGTTTATGAGTGATAGAAAGACAGACATGTATTATGTTACCATGAGTTGGATGACCTAAGTATCTTTTCAAGAGTGTTTTGCCCCGTTGCAGAGCTGCTGGAGAAGTGAGACTTATAATGCATTATGCTAATGCCAAGGCAAGTTATTTTGATGACCTGAAATTTTAGATATCCTATTATATTATGTATCCAGGAAGATTTCTTGTTTGTTGCGGGCTTACAAATGTGTTTGTGCAGAAAGCTGCAACACCTTCAACACCACTCTACTCAGCACCACATCCTCCTCAAGTCTCAACATACTCAGCACCGCCACCAGCATGCCCAACCGCTTATCCACCACCAGCATATCCAGCCGCTTATCCACCACCAGCTACAGCCTTCGGTGGCCCATCTCCTTATCCGTCATACCCAGTTAATCAAGCATATCCACCGCCTGCATATCCCCCTCAACCAGCTGCTTACCCCCCTTCACCATATCCACTACCTTCAGCTTATCCTCCATCACCATATCCACCTCCTCCTCAAGGTACACCCTACTATCCTCCTGTTGAGTTCATGTTGCTTTGTGCACATCTGCTGTTAAATGCTGATATTCAATCTGAATTGTGGCTAACTCTAACTTTCTTTTGTTTTAGGGCATTATCCTGGAAACTATCCCCCACCGTATTAAGAAGAAACTCTTGCTCATCCAAGTGAAAAAGCATGTAGATTTAACTGTTATGTATAGATGATTGGAGTTCAAGTGCTTAGTTTCTCAGTTTGATATCGAATGCCAACTATGAATAATTTCAAGTTTTTCATGAATTTTAAGTTCAATTGTTAATAAACTTTGTGCCTCATTTTGACAAGTATATTTTTTTGTTTGCAATACATTGTTTGCCCCTTTCATTTTATTTTTGTGCTTGCATCGATAATGTTGATTGTGACCGGGTATTGGCTCAATTAAGCTAAAGATTTGATAACAATGATCATAACAGGTAATACAGTGCAATCAAAGGTTAGACTATCCGAGACTCAGTTCAAGTTAGGCATGTTCTGGTAGCAATTCTTCAATCTGCTTTTGTTTTCAATTTCCCCTTGGTTACATATACTCTCCCTCTGTCATCAACTGTCTGTTTAGAATATTTGATCTTCTTAGTGTAAACAACAATCTTATAATACTTGGAAGTCAAGCTTGCTACGTTTTCAGGAACTTGTCATCGGACGCTACAAACAATGGCCAAAGCTCATAGCTACAAGGTTTTCTTAGATTAAAAGGGCCAACTCTTGAGCCTGGGGGAGGATCGTAAACTTTAAAGGGGCTTGTCCAAAGATAATATATCTATGAAATAAAATAACTCAATGGTAAGGAAGATACACGTTGAATCATGAAAAAGTGAACATACTAACAATGTTGCAAGCAGAGACACTGCTCATTGATAGCAACTCAACAGGTGTTGCAAAGTTTCGGTTTCCAACTAATATGGCCCCCAAACATGTTCCTACAGCAATTTTTATCTAGTCTAAACCAACTTTCATGCTTCCTCCACCTAGTTCAGCAAGCTAGCAAGTATAGCTATGTAAGTCACTGTTTTGTTGCTCCTCCCCTTGTCATATTGGAGTAGAATCAGTGGACACCATTGATCAGAAACTGCAGTGGCTCCTGCATATGGTTTCTTGATTGTTTGCGATGTTGTTTAATATGCCATGATAAGGTACATTACGTTTTTATCTACAGTTTATCTCTGTTCACATGTCTTATGCTATTTATTTTCAATACAAGAAGTCTATGTCCTGCTGCTGTGCTACATGAGAGAATCAGTTTCATTTCTATTCACTTTGCACACAGGCCGGAAGTGTTAAGTACAGCAACATCAACGATAACACTCAGTGAAAGTTTCATTGAAACTTAATATCTGCAGAGATTCAGTAATACACAATTTTAACCTTAACTGGTGAAAAAGGTTAGAACTGCTTGCTGGCAGAAGTTAATTTGGAGATGGATACAATGCTAGTTGGCAATCTCCAACTTATTAATTACTTCCAGTAGGACAATTGCTGCTTTGAAGGCCCACTGACTCTCACTTCACGGGCAACAACACATGAAACCAATCAATTGAGAAATGCCAAAATCATTAGTTCCGAAGGTAATAATGTACCTGTGGAAATCATGAGTTGCACTGGAAATAATGCCACATACATTCCATATACATATATCTATTCCAGCGTTAGTGGGCAAGTCAAAGGTCTCCAGCTATCGACTGGTAACTTTTGATGGGAATTCATGTTTATCCTTCAGGTCAAAGCCAATGTATACCCGAGGTATCATTTGTATCACATGAAAAGGTTTGGTTATAGTGGATAACAAACTATTTATCCTCTCTGTCTTCATATTCAAACACAAAAATTGTAGATAAAATTTAATAAATCAGGGCTACAGCACGGTAATCTGAACATAGGATTTCGTGTGCTCGAAAGGTGCTTGAAGAAGAGGATCACTCACTAACCTGTCACGTCAAAGTTGATTATGTACATCTCGAGAGACATTTGATTATATTTTTTATGTCGTGCACTTCCATTTGCCAAAAAGTCGACGAAGAACTAGTAAAAGTATGATTTGACATTAAACGTTATTTGTTACAGACATAATGACATAAACAAATGATCAAACCAAAGTCCTAACTGGAAATTTGATGAGAAAATGGCAAGTGGTAGACATTTTTTCCAAAAAGAAGAAATTTTGTGTTGTCCAATCAATTCTCATTTACAAAAAGTAGATAATAAAGTTTGTATCAACTACTCATTAATGTGACATTCCAACTAACTTGGGATATTTGAGATAGAGGCAAAGATTGGATTGCTCCATCTCTTCATAATTAGAATATGCACGACGTCTTGTCTTATGGAATGAGTGCCTTAATTGATTCAATTATTTAATATGTAAAATTATTATGTAGATTGATAGAATGATTAATATAAAAGAAATTATGTAAAAATGAATTTCTTAATTAATAAAATTATTTAATATGTACGATAAGTAATTATGTAGATTGTAATCATCACTTTTTTATTCTTGTTTCCTTTCTCACCCCTAATTAGAGTCATTGATTCTTGATTATAGAAAACAATTAAAATGAACTAGAATTTCAAAATTAATTCATTTGCAAAATATCATTAATCAATTTTTGGATATTTTTACAAACGCTAAAAAGGTTATTAAATTTCATATCTTAGTTATACACTTTGGTTAGATAACAATAATAATAACAACAATAATTCAGTGCAAAAAATCTTGGTAAAACGTGAAATATGAGGAGGTTGAGTATTACACGGTCTTATCTTTAATTAATAAAGAAGTTGTTTTCAAATAATCCACATGAAAGTAAATAAATAAATAAATAATACTTAATAAATAAGATATGAAAAAGTATTATACTAAATAATACAACAAGGATAAATAAATAAATAAATAAATAACGCTTAAAGGCAAAAATTCATTAAAAGTAAAGGAGAAACTCAATTTTGAAAATGAAGTATAAAAACACCAAAAAATTAATGCTTTAGAAGAAGTGCTTCTATAAGAGGATGTAGTATCAATGGATGTTGGCAATTGCTAACAGGCCTGCATAAAGTAAAAAAAACTTGTAATTTGTCTCTTTATGTTTTCGTGATTGCCAATAGTGAATTCTCGTAAAGAGTAAAATGAGGCAAAAAAATAAGGCAGGTCAAGATTGAGTCTTGAGTAGGTGTCTTTCCTGCCCTTACCTAAGATCGAGCCTGAATGAATGAGAATACTTCGTCAAAAACGGATGTAGAGGTAGAGATTCCAAAAACATAGAAAAATCTTATTCATATAGATGTAAAAATGAAGTTTAGAATCATAATCAAATTTTCATTAAAGATGTATTTGCTTATACAACCACAGTAATTATTGAAAATGATGACTTTAATCTAAAAAGTTCCGAAAGTGATTTTACATAAATAAATCTTATTTATTTAGTTATGTTATAGTCATAATATATATATAAAAAAAAAAAACAGATTTACTTAGACTTCAAAAGTGTAGTGAAGAATTGCTCGATTCAAGAATACCTTATTTTAATAAAGCTAATACATTAACATACATATAGCTAATTGTACTAGGCCACATACTGCTTGGAAACCGTACTTCATTAGAATCTATATTTTGTGACAATTTGGTCTTAACTCAAAAGAGTGAAAAGAGAGAAGTTGACCCCAAGAACAAATGTGCACACCAAACAAAGTTAATTGCAGAACAACATAAAGTCCAAGATGCTATCCAACAAAAGTTTGCAAACTTAAGACTAAACAAGATTAGGTGTGTTTTTTGGAAGCTACCTTGTGTCTGTGTTAGGAGAAGAAGAAGTTTTGGAAGTTTGTTGGTGTAAACATGCACAAGTCAAGAAACCCTTTTGTCGAGTAGGGTTTCTGCAATAAATTTGAACATGTGTTAGGTACGATAAGCAAAACAAATAATAATTGGGTATTTAGTTTCCAAGAAATGGGCAACGGAGATGTGTTGTGATTGACTAACTGTGAAGTTTGGAAGTATCAATACCACAAATTCATAATGTGTCCATCTTGAGAAGAGAGTCCATTAACTAATGCTCCTTTTGAAACCTAACTTTGAGATGTACTCATGGATTCAAGTGCAAAGCACACAACAATGTAGAGAAACCTAAAACTTTAAACAATCTTTTTATTTAGACATGACCATAGTTTCAATGAACATTGAAGAAAAAATCATTCTTATGCTCATAAAGACTTTTAGTGCATATTTATTGTAAATAAAAACATCACAATTTGAATATGAGATTTTTTTTGTCACAAAGACTTTAGTAATATATTTCGAACAACTTTCACTTTTTTGTGAAATCTACGAATAGGCCAAAAAAAAAAAGAAAGACAAAGGCTGTGTTTGGTAACTAGGTAATCAGCTATTTTTTAGCTGATTCAAGACTTTCAACTGTTTGACTATTTCAAACAGCTGAAATTCTTGTTTGGTAAGAAGATGTATAAATAACTTATTTATCCTAATAAGCTGAATATTGACAAGCTACTCCATACCAGCGTTTCCATATAAACAGCTAAATATAACAAGTAAAAAACCAAGCCATCCCCTCACATTCTACTCTACTGCTTCACCGCAAAAATCATGAAAGGAAGAAAGGCATTAGACGTCCATGGCTTTGGGCTTTCTAAGTTTCATAAATATTAATTAATTTTTGCAAGTCAATTTAT
>JANVCL010000213.1:34273859-34286195 GCA_026546855.1 Erythroxylum incrassatum | reverse complement strand
TCATGTTCTTATAAGTCATTTTACACATAAACAACTAATACTAAACAGCTAATTTTATCAAACATCAAACGATAAACAGCTAATACAATCCACTGGTCAAATCAGCTATCAGCTAACAAAATCAACTAACAGCTAATATAATCAACTGATTGCCAAACAGGGCCAAAGTCAGTGTATAAGATTTTCTATTTTGCAAGAATTAGAGGAAGAGCATAAATATTTCTTTTGATTAATAAGATTAATTATAATAGCAGTAACTCTAAAATAAAAAATGCATTATCCATGATGTGAGAAAAATATTATTAAATGAAACTTTGTATTCCAACTATAATATATAATTTAATAAATTGCAGAAACAACATAATATCAAAGAAAAAAAATATAGAAAATGAAGTGCCATCAATTTTGGAAGAAAAAAACAAGAAGAAAGTAGTTGAAATTAAATAAAGTAATGTCAGGAGTAGCAGAAGTCATGTCATAATATAGAATTGAAAGTACATCACTTAACTTTTGGGGAAATTCTTTCAGCTTTTTACTTGTTTCAACCGATAAAAAAGTTAACCGTAAAAAATTTTAATCCATTTTTTAAAAATTTATTAAAATAAATTAAAAATTTTAATTTATTTTAATAACTTTTAAAAAATTGATTAATTATTAATTAATTCATCTATTTTATTAATTAATATTTTTTATAAACTAAAATAAATAAATAAAATTTTTATTTATGTTATAAATCTTTTCATCGACTTAACTGTAAAAAGCTTAAAATTTTATTTTTAAAATTGATTGATTTTAATAATTTTTAAAAATTAGTTAATTAATATATTTTATTTATTAATAAAATTTTATAAATTAAAATAAATAAATACATTTTTATTTAATAATTTTTTAATTAAACTTTAAAATTTTATTAATAAGGACAATTTCTTTTAATTATATTTTAAATTTTAAATTTTATTAAAATTTTAGTCAATTTTATAACTATATAATATCGATTAAATCTTTTAAATATTAAAATTTTATCTTATTATCTTAACTTTTAGTTTAATTTTTAAAATATTGATTTATAATAATAATATAAAAATATATTTACAGGATTTTCATACATATAAATGAGAAAATTTATTATTGTAATAAATTAAATCAATTGATTTATAGAAAAAAACGGCAGCAAAGGCAAGTGAAAAATCAGAGAGCTTTATAAGGCTGCATACTGCTCCTTACCGACAAGACACCTTTCCAAATTTTAGCACTAAATCTCGTTCTATTGCAAGAAAATTTACAGTCAGTTCCTTTCATTCTCCCAATTCTCAGTCGAAGCGATTGGAAGTCAACGCTTCTCTATTCGTTGACTCAGTGCACGGAGCACTGGAGCGTGGCACATCTGTTCTATAAGTCGCGTAGTTAGCATGCTCCTCGTCTGTAATGTACTAACTTGATTTGTCTTTTCAGAAATTTCTGTTTTTTTTTATTTTTCTTTATCACAATATTTCACAAATTTTAAAAAATTATATTAAAAATTAAGATAAAAATTTAAAAATTTCGATTAATATTAAACCATCGTAAAACTAGCTAAATATTAAATATAATTAAAATAGATTATTCTTATGAATTCAAAAATTTTAGATTAAATTGAAAAAATAATTGTTAAATAAAAATTAATTAAGTAATTTTAGTTTATAAAAATTTATTAATTTATAAAAATTGATCAATTAATTAATAAAGTTATCAATTTTTAACCATAAAAATTATTATCATAAATTGATCTAAAAATTTCAATGCTAGTGTTTTTTACTTTTAAATAGATCTAACCGAGTATATTTTTAAATAATTGATATATCAAGTGAAATATTACTTTGAAAAGCATAAATTTAGTTAAAATTTTATTGATGTACAAGATTTAAAAAGATCTAGTATTACGTAATCTTATCCTTAATAAACATATAGATCGTTTCTGAAAAGATTTAGAAGGTGCTTGGTTAAAAGGTACGAGAACAAATTAATGGAAAATGAATAAATAATAATGGTTGGTTATTTATTATGATTGATTGAATAGTTTTTCCATATCCTAATTTTAGGTAACAGTCCATACTCTTATATGTGGGAGGAATGGTTTTGATTATCGCAAATACTAATATTTTTATTTTTTATTTAATATAATTAAACTATAATTAATTAAAATATATTTAAAATATAATTAATTAAAATATAAAATAAAATTACGTAAAATAAAATTAATTAAAATATAATTAAATAATTAAAATATGATTAATTGATTAATTAAAATATAATCAATTAGTTAATTACAATATAAGTAATTAAAATATAACAAAATTTTTCTCAATATTTTTAATAAACCAATCACTTTCAATGGTAATATTAGTCATTATTTCCTCTTAACCAATCATTATAATTATAATGATTAGATCTATTCTCATTTTTTAATATATTCATTCTCATTTCAATCACTATTAATGGTTATTTTTTTAAATATTTTTTACAAATCAACAACTGTCAATAATAATGTTAGTCATTATTTTCTCTTAACCAACCATCATAAATATAATAATTATATCTATTATCATTCTTTACTATATTCATTCTTATTCCTATCACCATTCTATTATGTGAACCAACCGTTACTTAAAAATAATGCTAATTAAAATAGACAAAGCCAACATATTTAATCGCAATTAATTAAAATATGCCACGAAATATACGATAATGCCCTACTTAAAAAAACCGTTAGATTTTTAAGTATAGAAATTTTAATTCAGACTAAATTTAAATTAACCAATTTTTCTAACTTACATAAAAATATTAATTTAATATAATTAATTAAAATAAATTATCTTGGTTAGGATTTACCGGCACTTAAAGACTTAAATCGGATTGGTAGATTTGGTGTGGTGTGTCTGACGGTGACTTTTTATTAATGGTCTGAATAAGAGGTTGTTTTCATGAGTGGGGTCAAGCTTGGTGTGTGTGCGATTCCATTTTCTGCCCCGCCAGCGTCACACCGAAAGCACAAAACACTGTACAAATTACAAAACCCAACCCCATAATTATATATTTATCAAATTAATAATTATTAAATACAATTATCTAAATCTTAATAACAAGACAAGCGTGAAATGAAGCCCACTCCTTTTTTAAATTTCTCTCTTTTCTTTTTTCTTTTTGTTCCTTCCCACTTTCTGCTTTTAGTCTCTGCTTCTGCTATCCTTTCTCTCTTGACAATCACTCTCTCTCTGCACTCAGAGTAGAGGGACCTTGAGAAATGGTAAAGAGGAGACAATAACTTGTTCTCTTGTGTTTTGCTGTGTGTTAATGAGGAGTGGACCTTAAAATCTCTTATTCTTCTTCAAATGGCAATACAACAATATGAGCAAACTGTACGTGAAGAACACAACCCTTCGTTTTTGCTAGATGCTCTCTACTGTGAAGAGGAGAGATGGGAGGAGGAGGAGGAGGAGGAGGAGGAAGAAGGAGAAGTTTTGGATGAAGAGAGTGCGATATTTAGTAGCCAGAGCACGTTTAATGGGGTGAAAGGAAACTCTTCTTTTTTCCCGCTTTCGTTATTGCTTGAGCAAGATTTGTTCTGGGATGATGAGGAGCTTCTCTCACTCTTCTTCAAAGAAGAAGAGCAAAGAGTTATTGCCAATGTCAACGATTTGAAAACAGACTCTTCTCTGTGTATGACTCGCCAAGAAGCTGTGGAATGGATACTTAAAGTCAATGCCCATTACGGGTTTTCAGCTCTCACGGCAATTTTTGCTGTAAACTATCTTGATAGGTTCATTTGCAGTCCATGTTATCAGAGAGATAAACCATGGATGATCCAACTTGTGGCTGTGACTTGCCTGTCTTTGGCTGCAAAAGTTGAAGAGACACAAGTGCCTCTTCTGTTAGACCTTCAGGTATGTCTTGCTTGACTTTACCTATGTTTGTTTATACATTTGGATAATAACAATAATAATCATGTTGGATTTTGGTTTCGTTTGATTAGGTGGAAGGGACAAAGTATGTTTTTGAAGCCAAAACCATTCAAAGAATGGAGCTTCTGGTGATGTCCGCACTTAAATGGAAGATGCACCCAGTGACTCCATTATCGTTTCTTGATCACATCATTAGGAGACTTGGCTTAAAGAACCGTCTGCACTGGGAGTTCCTCAGGAGATGTGAATGCCTCCTCCTCTCCGTAGTCTCCGGTAAGTTTTTCTGTATAACGGTTGTCCAAGTAGATCCTTTTTTGACCAAAACTTTAGATTTCTCGATAAGCACAAAGTCGGGGTATAAAAGATGACTCTTTATTAGCTTTTTCTGATTCTTATACGTTTCCTTTTGATGGCGTTTTGCAGATTCAAGATTATCCAACTACCTTCCTTCTGTACTTGCTACTGCTATAATGATGCACGTTATAGACCTAGTTGAGTCCTCGCATCCCATTGACTATCGTTACCAGCTTCTGAACGTTCTTAGAATAAGCGAGGTTTGTATGGTTTAATTGAGGTTCGATTAATGAACAGAAACACTAGTCATTATTGCAGGACTTAAAAGCTATGTCACTGCATCTTGTAACAGGAAAAAGTAGACGATTGTTATGAACTCATTCTCGAGTTGTCAAAGACTAGGAGCAGGCCTTGTAACAACAAGTCTCAAAAGCGCAAGTACGAGCCAATTCCTAGTAGTCCTAGTGGTGTGATTGATGCTGGCTTTAGCGATGACAGTTCAAACGATTCGTGGGCTCTGAGTTGGTCATCGGTTGCTTCATCACCAGAGCCTCTCTTTAAGAAGAGCAGAACCCAAGACCACTTGGTCTTTGTTGGTAGTCCCAGTTGATGATCCATCTCTCTCAACTCTCAAATCATCATCTGTCATTTACTATGCTTATGTCCCTTCAGCTTACGCTTCAGTATTCCAAGATTGCCCAACATGTTCTATTGATTCCTCTCCTAGAGATCAACGGAGGAATCGTAGAAGAGAAAGGATGAGAGCGTCTTTCTTCATAACATGTCGTTGGCACTTGTGCCCCTTTCCGTTACGATGTATAAGTCTCTTTAAGAGCATACTTTTTTTATATGGACATATTCCTCTTATAATATTCATGAAAAGAATTTTTGTTCATCTCTAATATATATGACATTATGATCTCTTCTTCACCTTCCATGCAGTTCTATGATTTTGTTACATCACTGACAGAATGACAGACAGACACAAACACAGATTAAAATTGTCAAATGCAAGCTTAGTTCCCTTAAACCATTTAGGTTACAACTTGAGAGAATTTCGAGTTTTGTCTGTTTGCACGTGAAGAGAAGGAGGAGCTTGTCGGACGGTGATGGTACTGGAGGTGGTCCGGTGGAAGAGAAGGCAAGCGGGGGTTTGACCTCGTTACACGAGCCAATCCTTCCATTATTGTATAATTTATACAGTGACCCGCAATCCTCTCCATCTCGCTGTCTGAAACCTAACGCCAACCTAAAAAGTGAAGACACTATCTAATGGTCTTGGATTTTCCAACACTTTTGGCTCCCATTACACTGTAGTAGCTAAAAGGATTGTTCTCATTTCACGCACCTAGATAGAAACAGAACTGAAACTTAATTGAACCGGTCGTGTAAGATTTTCTTGCTCAAAGACCAATGGAGTTATCATTATCTGTAATAAACTAAGTGGTCCGTTGACTTACATGTTCCATAGTACATCAGGACAATAATTAGATTGTTTGTAGTAGTTGTAAGTAAAACAGTTGTACATTGCGATTACTACCCTCGTGAAATCCTATGGCATGGAGGGGTAAATATAGAGCATGTCTTAAGCTGCACCAACTAGCAAATTAGAACCTAATAACGATCCATCTGGATAATTTTCAGCCGTCATGCTGGCTGAAGTATAGTTACGACAAGCTTTAAAACAATACTACCAAGTACGCAACTTTGGCATTTGGCGACATTGAAAACATAGGGAAAAAGGGGACCTTTTCCTTTACAGGCATGAACAGGGCTAATTTCGATTCTAGTGCGTTAAATCGTCCTTGCTTAATGATTGATTGGTATTCCCTTCAGGGAGATGACATGAACTTTAGGCAGGGAGTATTTACGTACCGCTGAAAAAGAAAGTCAAGTACTAGCACTAGCTGGCATGCCTTAGAAGCACTCTAGCTCTATTATTGCCAATATCATGCCATCCAAAGAAACAAATTACTACTAACCAACGTAATACGAGGAATAAAGTTGGCTAATATGAAAAAAAACGAGTTTTGCTTTTAAATTTAGGGCACATAATTTTGTTGGTGATTTTGATTTAAATATGTAAGAAAGGAGACTTCGAAGATTTAAAAACTTAATTAGTTTGATCAGTTTGATATTAAAAATTTTGAACGGATCAATTTTTTGATTTAGTTTTTAATTTTTCGATTTTATTTAGTTTAATAGTTTTTGTTGTTAAAAATCAATCAGTTTATTAATTAATCAATTAATTTTCATAAATTAATTCGTTTTTATAAATCGATTCATTTTTATTTAATACTTTATTTTTCAATTAAACTTTAAATTTTTCAATAATTAAAGATCATCTTTTTCATAATTTTTTAAATTCTTTAATTTTATTCAATTTTTAACTAGTTTTATAATGTTATACTACTTGTTGAATCTTTTAAACTTTAAATCTCTTATCTTATCGGTTTACTTTCTGGTTTGATTTTGAAAACATTACATAAATGTGTCAAAATCGGTTAGTTATATAAGGCACTATATCTACTTTAAGACAGTGAGATGCATTGTGTGAGGATATATTAATAGTTAGGGATTAATTCAGCTTCTTTCCTTATTGTTTGTTCATGGGATTAGGCTAAACCTGGATTAACATAATAATCTTTCCTGATTAAAGCATAAACAAAGTTAGGATACCCACTAAGGCAGTGAAGTTTACATGCCCATAGTTTCCTTCTTAAGATTGCCAAAGATTCTTGATGCCCCATTTTTTAGTGGTTTCTAAATAAACCATTTTTACTCTTTTCTTTTACTTTATTTACTTTTATTTACCAAAAAAAAGTAAAAGAAGTCTCTCTTGCTTTTTTCACATGCTATACAATAATATTATTACTCGAAAATCCATTTAGTCCAAGCAGTGCATGCCAGTCACCTTTGTTGGAATAAGAACTCACCACCTCTCTTGTGCGTGTGTTTATATTCTCAAGACACTTGAGTCTATTTTTATCATCTCCCAATTGATGTAATATTTAGGAATTCTCACATTTCTTCTAAAACATGAATTCCAGGACAAGCAATAGCAATATCTAGATGCAAAGCAAACAAAGAAGTCAGCTCTGAAAATGAAATTCATGAAGAAAGGAAAAGAAAACAAGATGTTATTGTTGTTTGTTGAGCTACAAGAAGTTAAAAAGTCAAGTGGTGGGAGACAAAATCTTTGATATGGTGGGGAGGTTGTCTTATTGAGACCTCCCGCTTTTCTTCTCTACTTTAAGGTTGGTAGATTGTAGATGGTGCAGCAGTAGAGATGCATGCCTGTTGCCTAGTGCTCAAGAGTCATCATACCAAAGTAAAGAAAGAGAATGTGCGTGTTGGCTTTTCAAAGGGAAACAGCTTGCTCCCTCTATCAGTCCCAGTCTCAAGGTCCAAAGATGGTGAAGTCAGTTTGTCCCTACACCAATAATTGTAGAATAATATGATCATGGCAAAGTCTCTTAGACTGGTGATATTAAGAAACTTTTCTTTTGACTTGGTCTCTCTCCATTCTCTTGTTATTGTTGCATGGCATCAAATGAATCACATGAATCCACATTTGGGGTCTGGACTAAAACATAAACCCTATCGTTCCCTGTAAACTTTCTTTTTTTCCAACACTTTTCTCGCGTACAGCTGTAAAGCTTCAAAGAGAACAGAAAAAAGAGACAATATAGATGTGTGGGCCTCTATCGCTCTATGTTCAAGCTCTCAGCTTTGCGCAGTAGCCAGGTTTTGTTATTTATTGGGATTTGGAAACATAAACAAGTAGTTACTCAGAAGCACTAGTGAACTCTGCATTTTCTTACCCTTGCAAGCCCCAAGTGAGGTTTCTGCTAAATATTTTGAATTCACTTTCTTGACCCTTCAAAGACAAATAAAAGATAACCCTCTTCTTAGTTATGAAAGTGAGAAAATGTCAGGGACTGGATTATTACCATGGTCCAAATCAACTTTCTACTGAAATGAAGAAGCTTTTGAGTATTTGAGGCATATGCGTCCCCTTGAAGTCAACAAACACACTTCATTTTTCCTGCTTAGCTCAGTTAACTTGTCTGGTTTGTGTAGCTACTCTCCAGGCTTTTCTGCAGCCGCAGTAGGTGGTTTTGAATTTTTCAGAGCTAGGCATTATATGTTGATCAAAGCATAGTTTACTGGGCAAGTTGACATTTTGTGTTCCATATATGTTCCTTCTTCCGAGTGTGACATTTTTCACCTGTTCTTTTGAAACTGCGGTATCTTTCTAATTCTCAATCTTTAGAATTGTGACTTAAAAATGTGGTTATGGGCTACGTGCATCAGGAAGAACCAAGAAACTATTACGTATTTGAAAATTCTTTGTTTAGTTACACATTTAATAACACAAGAAGTTCCAGAGCATTTATGTTTTGGAAAGTTCTGATGTCTCAGTAAATGTTTCATCCTATTAAGTAACTGGAAAAAAGAGAGCATATTTATTGTGTTTCAAGCTCTCGAGGGGCTGTCCATCACATCCATACACATGGTCCATGGTACCTTCCTTCCTGGATTCTGAGAATTATGACCCCTCCAAGAGATCAGAACATAGGCCCCAAAAGCTCCTGTCAGCTGCCTCAAGTTGCACATCCAATGCGTGAATCAAATAATTGTTCATATTTTTCTGAAAAGAAACGTATACATTCGGCATCCAATGTGTTTTAGAGTTATTTCAAGAGGTCACCATCTCATGCAATGCCAAAAACTGAATCCCGTTTGGTATCGAACTTCTTCTCCTGCTTTTACTCTCTGTAACATAATGTAATCAATGAAGCTATGACGGAAATTTATCGCCCAACTTACCCAGAGAAGTTTCATCGTCTACTTTATTAGCCATTAAGAAAGATAATGTTTGTGCCAAAGCTGGATACGAATTCAAGGTAAAGTACACCTCAAAAGTTTGTTCGTAGAAGATTCAACTCCACCGCAAAAGCTAACTCATAAATAACCCTTACACATTTGTAGTTTTAACATCTTATTGATGGGTTTCCATTTAACTCTTGTATTGTATGGATAAAAACATCTACAGAGAGTAAATGAACTGGCTAAAGATCAAGTTATTCATGGGAATCATGACAACTTTGGGCGGTCCCTGCACAATGGAAAACCATTTAAACCTTACATTCCAAAATCTGAATGGGACCTTATTGAATATACCTTCAATGGGGGACAAGATTACCAATTCCCGCCCTGCCTATAACTTGCTGTAGATAAACCAAAATTTTTTTTTTTGGAAAAGGTAGATAAACCAAAATGCTAATGGGAATTAGACAAGTGGGCATTCAATGGAGAAATAAAGATCAGTCCAGTGTTGGGTTTTGTGGTCCTAAGGAAAGGGTAAGTGAAACCTATAGCTTATTGTGTTACCACGTTCTTTAGGAGGTTAAAAATTTTTAATCCTCTAAGTCATGCGGGTTGGTCATTAGGCCTCCTGAGTCAAGAGTGGTCATTACTAATGTGTCATGCAGGTTGGTCATTAGGCCCCTTGCGTCAAGAGTGGTCATTACTAACGTGGTCAGAAGAAAAGGACAATAGGACTATTTGATGTCTTCAGGGGTGAGCCATGTCCCAATCTGTGAAACTTGGTTTCTATCCTGCAAGCATGTCTGCTGTCTCAGACAAAGATTTTGGGTATCTTTTGACAGGGTAGGGTGACCCAAACCTTATCACTGTAGGCCTGGATATTAACTATTGATAAATGAAAAATGTTTCGCGTTTAGTAACATTATAAACAAGTTCATTAACTCGGAACATGTTCACTAGAAAATCAAGTTATGAACGTAACAAAGAACAAAGAGGTATGATCTTCAAAAGCTTACTGAATTTACGTGGCTTGATCTATCCATTGATTAGGCGTCGAATTGGGGATGGAGAGGGCACTTATTTCTGGTTTGACAATTGGCATATAAGGAGTCCCCTTTGGCTTCGAGATGAGTTAAGGGGTGTTCGCAATTGCATTCCTATGGCTGCCTCTCTAGCTTGGGTTATTCGGGAGAGTGATCGCTTACTTAGTCATC
Source organism: Erythroxylum incrassatum (assembly GCA_026546855.1). Taxonomy (NCBI): domain Eukaryota; kingdom Viridiplantae; phylum Streptophyta; class Magnoliopsida; order Malpighiales; family Erythroxylaceae; genus Erythroxylum; species Erythroxylum incrassatum. Next base: position 34,275,916 of record JANVCL010000213.1, on the reverse strand, counting down.
GGTTTGGCCACTTGCTTACCCCTTATTTGCATGGTCTCTCCCTCTGTAATAGACCAAACCAGTCATTTTGGGTAGCTACCCCATCTGGGGAATTCACTACCTCTTCAGCTCGAGCCATTGGGTGGAGATCGATGATAGTGGTCCCATGGGCTGATCTCGTTTGGAAACAGGTATTGTGCCCTAAAGCAGCTTTTTTCTTGTGGCTCACAATTAAAAACCGATTGCGAACAAAGGATAGGTGGTTCGGAACCTATGACCCCATATGTGTGTTGTGCAAGTTAGTCAATGAAAGTCGGAATCACCTGTTTTCTAAATGCGTTTATACCAAAGTAGTGTGGAATCGAATCTTATCTATGATAGGTCTCCTAACCTTTACCTATGACTAGACTGCGGTTATAGAGGAGGTTATTCATGTAGACAGAAGGCACAACTGTGTTATGCTTAGAACCTCTTTTCAGATGGTTCTCTATCACATCTGGCGGGAGAGAAACAGACGTCTTTATCAGCAACTGGAACAGCATAAATATCAGTTAGCAAACTGCATTATTAACTTGATTCGGGAGGTCATCCTTGGGCATAGGCAGCAAGATCAGCTTTGTTTGGCAATGAGAAGGTGTTGGAACATTTAATTGTAGTTTGAGGCTGTAATATGTGTTATGTTTTTCATCTCCTCTTGATTGTCCTGTGCTACTAGCGCATTTGTGAATGAGGCCTGGATGACCCTTTTGTCTTTTCTAGGGTTGACATTCTTTGTACATTGTTCTTGATGTTTCTTTGATTATTTATAATATCTTAAATTTTAAAAAAAGTTAATTTTAATATATTTTGATTTTAATTACTTACTTTATTCTATTAATGTCAAAAAATTTTGGTATCAAAACGTTTCTAAAAAATTCACAACATCAAAAGGACACGTTGATAATGTAGTCCGATCCTCCTAAGGCATGACCCAAATTTTTATCAAACTTGATTTACGTGGTCCGAAACTTGCTTATGGCCCTGTTAGACAATCAATTGATTGCATTAGCTATTAGTTGATTATATCAGCTTTTAACTGATAGCTGATTATATCAGTTGATTTAACCAATAGATAACATCAATTGTTTATTAAATATGTTCAGTAAAATGAGTTATTTAGGACTAGCAATTTATGTGTAAAATGACCAATGGGGACATAGCTTAAAAAATTATAAGAACATGAATATTATTTCGTTGAATATTTTTATAAAAATTTAAATTTTAGATATTTAATTTTATAGAAATTAAGTTTATAACTCTAATAAAAATATAGGATATAATAATAATAATAATAATAATAATAATAATAATAATAATAATAATTAAAAAAATTGGCAAGTCGATGATTTTTAGGTGCTTAGAGAAGACGGTTTAAGGAGATTCTGAAAGATTTACACACGAATCATAACTTTCTTTTTTTAAAGTGAAAAACCTAAAAGTTACCAGTTGCTTAATATGAGAAATGAGTTTGAAGGTACAATTATCTTTAAATAAGATTTTTATTAGTTGATAGGTTGAGATGCTACTTGAAGTAACTTTTCAAAAAGTAGCTGGTTGGGTTGAATCCGCCAACTCAACCAATTCTTAAATTTCTAACCAAACAATTATACTTTCAAATAGCTAATACTCTTTAAGCAGTTGATATATAGCTTAAAGGCTATCTACCAAACACTCCCCATGTCTTGAATTATCCCTGGTCAGCTTGACTTGGCCAATCAATTTCTCTTTATCATGTTCGTCGATCCCTCTTCAATAGAAGCCAAATATTATTTAATAACTCCGAAACATTAATAAAATACATGATTAGAGGAGAAAAACAGTAGCAAATCTCAGACAATTGATAAAAGAGAAGAGAGTACAAAACCAGGTGGCAGTATTCTTAAGTACAGAGTCATGGTCAGACTCTAAATTTAGTACCAGTCTGGCAAACTGAAGTAACATTTTGCAAATGCTGATCTGCAGCCAAGGAATGAACTTGAGTTTATCTCATCGATGAGAGGACGTTGTCCATTCCTATCCGCGGCTTGCAAAGAGCCTCC
>JANVCL010000213.1:34240081-34262731 GCA_026546855.1 Erythroxylum incrassatum | reverse complement strand
TTTCAGAGTGAGTTCTTCAAGGGAGGCGTGAATGTCTTCATGGTTACTTCAAGAAATTGATTTGCATCAGTAAGTAAATACTTGCAACGTAAATTGATTTCTGATTTTTTTTGGGATTGGGTCTCAAACTTATGATTTGAGGTTTGATCTAGCATGTTCTTATAATAGAAAGATTAGGGTTTTGACTCAATAGGATTAGGAAGTTTCAAGAACCTTGTTTTCTTGGGGTTTCCGTATCACCTCACGAGGATATGCGAAGGCATACGAGCGCGACGAGGCATTTAAGCACTTGATTTCGGTGAGGCAAGCTGAAGGTATGTAAACTGTGCGAGGATTTATGCTAACTCAATTTGTCACTTGTACTTAGTCATGCAGCGACGAGACTGCACTATGAGTGATCTGGATCATGGAAGATGGACTTATCCATGAACGTGCATTGATGGACCTATGTGCGGATAGAGTGTGGTGAAAACATTAAGACAAATGTGGGCAAGTAGGATCAGATTTGATGTGAATTTTGGTAGAGTCTCAGACCTTGTGGAGATTGACTCGACCCAGGCTAAGACTTGACGGATAAAGGACTTAGCCACTCTCGGATGGATGAACCATGACTAACGCACTTGTTGTGGGAAGCATTGGATCAGGCTAGTGTGCTAGTGAGCTTCAACGAGATCACATTGCATCATTAGCGGATAGAGATCACGAGGAGATCTTGGATGATGTGGCAATGACTGAGAGTTAGAGTTACAGTAAAACTTAACATCTGAAGATAGTGGAGATCTTCGCAGATAAGAATGTTAGTGTTCTAGATAAATATAAACTCTATCTTGTTGTTATCTTATCTTATCAGTTAGAGTCCTATTTAGACGGGAGTGTCGTCTAATTGGTTCAAGTGATATAATCTGATAAGGATAGGTGTGATCTTAGCGTGATCTTTAGGCAGTTCAGATATAGTATGATTCTGAATGTAACTTAGAAGGCAAGTTAAGATGCCTATATATAGCTCATTCGAGCTTTGCTCTTCTCACCTTATCAGAAAGAGCATTCTTTGTATTCTTTTGAGGGAGAGTATATAAAGTTGATTTTTGATCGTATTTCTATGCTTCTTTGTTGCCTTTGTTTCCAATTTTTGTTTTTGTTTTTATTTAATTTTGTTTTTATTTATTTTTATTTTTAAATAAAATAAATTAAAATTTTTGTGTATGCGTGAAAAAATTTTCTATTTTTGTTTTTTTTAATTTAAATTTTTAAATAAAAATTTTAAGATAAAAATTAAATTTTATTAATTTATTAAAATTGATTAATTTATAAATTATAGAAAATAATAAATTAAATTTAAAAATTGATTAATGTTATTATTATTATTATATTAGCATGCATGAATATAAATGTAATAATAAATATCTTGTATATTTATGATAAAGTTTTCTTTTACATAAAATCCTTGTGAAATGCAAATAAATTATATAACATATTATATACGTGGAATAATTTGTTTTGATTTTAACAACTTATTTTAATTGATTAATTTACTAAAATTTTAATTAATTTATAATTATGAAATTTATACATAAACAGCTAATTTTATCAAACATCTTTAATAAATAACTGATGTTATCTGCTGATCAAATTAGCTGATATAATTAGCGGTTAAAATTTTCAATGCTACAATAATTCTATTTAAATAAAATTTAACAATGACGATGGAAATCAATTACTTTTCATTTGATAAGGTCTTATTTATACAAAAAAATTTTAAAAAGTAATATTTTAAATTTTGAACTGACTAATTTTTGAGTTCAGTTTAAATTTTTCAGTTTGATTTAGTTTAATAATTTTTGTTATTAAAATTGATCAATTTATTAATTACTTAGTCAATTTTCATAAACTAATTAATTTTTATTTAATAGTTTTTTCAATTAAACTTTCTTTCAATGCTTTTTTATTAAGTATAATCCTTTTAATCAATTTTCAAATTCTTCAATTTTATTTAATTTTTGACTGATTTTATAATGGTCTACTACTGGATGAAAATTTTAAATCTTAAACTTCTTATCTTACTTGTTTAACTTATTTTGAAAGCATTGTTAAAAAGTCCACCCTTAATTTTCAATATACTAAAAAATGATTTATGAATTTTTAGAAATAGTAAAATTGAATATGTTAATATTGGAAAATTAAAAGTTTACATGTCAATAAATAAAAATTTTAAGAATTTAACCGTAATTTTTCTTTTTGATAAAATTTCAATGATTGTTATCATATTATTAATTAATTTTATACTTATGTATTTTTTTATAAAACTAATTAGTTAAGAATACTGTACAATAAAATTCTATCACAGTAATCCATTTTAACTACATAAGATGGCCAAGTGATGGAAGGTAGGAACGGTAAGTTGTTCAAATCCGACCGTTATTCATAGTTTGACTCAAAATTAATAAATTTAGTATGAATTAATTAAGATTAGGGTAAATTAAATTTTTTATAAAAAAAAATTCAAAAATTAACTAAACTTCAGTTCAAATTTTATAGTCAGTCAAATTCAAAGTTCAGGATATATATATTAATTAGGGTTATTTTATTATTATTTATCTCTGTAGCAACTCATTTTTTCTTTTCTTTCAATATTTTTTATTTTTCTCTCATCTCTTTTATTGTATTTTCTCTCTTCTATATTTTATTATTATGTCCAATAATTTAAATATCAAACTAAAAATTAAATCGGTAAGACAAGAAGTTTAAGGTTTAACCGAAATTAGATCGTCATAAAACTGACTAAAGATTTAATAAAATTAAAACATTTAAAATATAATTGAAAAATATTGTTTTACCTATCAAAGAATTTAAAGTTAAATTAAAAAATGAATTGTTAAATAAAAATGAATTGATTTATTTTGGTTTATAAAAACTTATTAATTTATAGAAATTGACCAATTAATTAATAAGTTGATCAATTTTTAATGACAAGAGTTATTAAAATAAATTGAACTGAAAAGTTAAAAACTTAACCGAAAAGTTGAACGGTTTTAAGATTTTTACAGTTAAACTGACCAAACCGATTAGAACTTTTAATTATCGATTATGGCTTAATCTTTGCTGACAGCTACTACCAATAAAGTTTTCTTTCTTTATATTTTCTATTTTTAACTCCTAATTGGAGTAATACCATATATACAAGTTTGTGAGCTAATATACAGTAGTTATCTAGTGAATATTACTGGAAAAGTGGTCGATGACTTATTTAATAAACAGAAGAGTACAACTGAAAAGCACTAGAAATTTCTTATTAGTTTGTAAGTTATTAATCAAAAGATGAAGATCTAATGTTGGAAAATGCTAGAGGCATTTGTAATAGAGATGGCAGATTGGGTTGGATCAAGTTGGTCTGATGTACAACCCCAAGAAGAGCTGTTATTCCTATCAAGTAACTCTTGCAACGAAGCAGCTAATAAAGCAAGAGAAATGGAATGAAGCAAGGAAAGTTACCATTCAAGTGCCTTGGAGTACCAATCTCTCAACGAAGAGTTAGTGCAGTTAATTGCAAACCAATGCTAGACTCTATACATGGAAGTACCAACCAATGGAAGAATAGGTTCCTTAGCTCTATAGAGGCAGACTCCTAATACAATCAATCCTGAGTATCATCATAAACTACTATCTCAGTCATCTTCCTATACCCAAAAGCATACTCAAGGAAGTGGACAGAAGACCATGGGAATTTATATGGAATGGGTCTAATCAAGGAAGATGTAAAGCGAAGATTAGCTAAAGGAAAATTTGTTGACCAAAAGAGCAAGGAGGATTGGGATTATATTCTTCAAGGGAGCTCAATAAAGCATGTGTAGCTAAGAATCTATAATGGTTGTGCAGCAGAAAGGAGGACTTATAGGTGAAATTGATCCATAATGTGACCATAGACAATGAAAGCATGTGGACATTGAAGATAAAGCAAGATATGTGGAGAATCCTCAAGGAAATCTTAAGCACAAGACAGTGGACGCAAAGCCTTGTGATCCATGAAATTGGGGATAGTAATAAAACTCTTTTTTGGTTTGATTACTAGTATTGCAGGAGACCTTTAAACAACGTTGAGGAGTTAACATTTGAGACGATTGGTGATTTCCAACACTAAAGTGAGCAGTTTTATAAATAATAACCAATGGATTTGGCCTTTTCATAGTAACAGGGGGGCTTTTCTCATTTTGAACCAAGCACCAGGATGTTGACAAGGGAAACAAGACAATATCAAAAAGTCGGGTGGAAAATCAGGTTAGTTTATTGTGAAAAACTGCTAACTCTTTCTGCAGACTGAGCAATAACCTAGAGTGAGTTGGGCTGCATTAGTTTGGGATAAAGACATTAGACCTGGACACTCATTTATTTTTTGGTTGGGAATGAGGGGGAGACTATAAATTTTTAATAATATCAGTCACCTTTAATTTGTCTCTTACCATTATATTCCTTACCTTATCTTTTTCAGTAAGGTTGCACATCCAACGGAGAATCCTCTAATAAAACAAACACACGCAAGAGATACTTTTAATTCAAATAACCTACCGAAACAACAACAATAGGAGCCTAAAAGCAATAGGACCTTGTTTAAGAAATAGAAGCCTGTTAAAAGACAGAATCTTACTAAAGGATAAATCCAGTTAAGACAATTTAAAGTAAAAGGTTCCTTTCATTATGAAAGGAACCTTTTAGCAAGTTGAAAACAGAAGGAGTTTATTGTAACAGTGAAGGAGCTTCTTACTGAAATGAACACCCAGACAATATAATATGAAAATATAAAAGTTAAGAGAAGAGAGAGAAGGACACAGTCAATTTATACTAGTTTGACTTATAACCTAAGCCTACGTCCAGTCTCTAAGTATTCAACTTGAGTGTTTTACTAAATTCCCAAGTAGTAATTTGACGAGCCTCTTCAAACTCATGAGTACATATTTTTTAAATTCCTCCAACCTTCCAATCAAGTAGTATTTAGCTAGCCTATATAAGCTCTCAACGAATGAAAAAGTAATTTGTTCCATATAAGCTTCAATGATCTCTCTTAAAAAGAATTGTCACTTTCTAAGGCACAAGAGATTTGATAATGATATGACTTTCAAGAGTATCGATGAATCTCAATAATTTGGCTTTCTCTCTTCTTTCCTTCCATGCTTCTCTTTTTCGCAACTTTAGTGGTTCTTGCTTAAATAGGCATTTTCTTTAACTAGTCATTGTTTCATTTTCGTTCTGAATTTGACTTTGAATCTTTAATATTATCTCTTCTAAAATCTTACAATAATCAACTGTTAAGAGAAATCTGGAGCTGATAGATGTCCTTCATAAATATCAGGATCCTTTCAGATATTGTAAGATGAATAAGGTAAGTTCATAAAGAAAGATCCTTCAAGAAGGAAAATATTTATCTTATGATTTTATGTCCATTTAAGAGTTAGGCCGTTAATAATATAAGGAAATAAATTCAATTTGAATTTTTTATAAGATCATCATCAAAACCACTAATAAGCCTAACAATTTGAGACAGATTGTCCTTTTAAAACTTCTTAAGGTGTTTGTCATGATCTTTTACGTGCTATAAAAAATGTGAAACCTTACTCTGATACCAAATGATAAAGCAAACATACGCAAGAAATACTTTTAATTAGAATAAAACGACAGGGCTTGTCGAAGTTTAAAACAACAATAGGAGCCTGCAAAGTAAGAGGAGTCTGTTATGGGATAGGACCTTGTTTAAGCAATAGGAGCTTGCTAAAGACTAGATCTAGTCATGACAAATTAAAACAGAAGGTGTCTGTTAAATGAAAGGAACCTTTAGCCACTTGAAAACAGAAGGAGCCTATTATAATAGTGAAGGAGTCTCTTGTTGAAATGAACACACACAAAATATAATGCGAAAATATAAAAGTTAAGAGAAGAGAGAGAAGGACGCAATCGATTTATACTGGTTCGACTTATAACCCAATTCTATGTCCAGTCCCCAAGATCCAACTTGAGTGTTTCACTAAAATCTCAAATATTAATTTGACGAGTCTCTTCAAGCTCACGAGTATATATTTTTCAAGGTTTTCTAACCTTCCAATGAGTATATATCTTTCAAAGTTCTCCAACCTTCACACGAGTACATATTTTTTAAGGTTCTCCAATCTTCCAAACTAGTAATATTTTGCTAGCCTCTAAATGAAGAAGTGATTTGTTCCATATCAGCTTCAATGATCTCTCTCAAAAAGAATTGTCACTTTCTAAGGCACAAGAGATTTGATAATGATATAACTTTCAAGAGTATTGTCGTATCTCAATAATTTGGCTTTTTCTCTTCTTTCCTTCCATGCTTCTCTCTTTCGCAACTTTAGTGGCTCTTGATTAAATAAACATTTTCTTCAACTAGTCTTTGCTTTATTTCCATTCTGAATTTGACTTTGAATCTTTAATATTATCTCTGCTATAATCTTACAATAATCAACCGTTAAGAGAAATCTGGAGCTGATAAATGTCCTTCATAAATACCAGGATCCTTTCGGATATTGTAAGATGAATAAGGCAAGTTTATAAAGAAAGATCCTTTATCCTATGATTTTATTTCCATTTAAGAATTAGACCCTTAATAATATAAGAAAATAAATTCAATTTGAATTTTTTATATGGTCATCATCAAAACCATTAATAAGCCTAACATCCTCACCTTCGTCATCATTATCTTATGATTATGCACATATTTAATAGGCTAACACTCTACCCCACAAAGCATGGCTAGCTTAATTGCTAAATGATAGAATTTACTTTTAAGCTTGAGTGATATCTTTTTATCACATAAAACTTCAAATGCACTTCTCTATTTAAGTCATCATAAACTAATAATATCTTTAACAATCTCTTTATTGCTCTAAATGATAGATCATAGATACTTATAATACTTCTTTTATGGTATAACTTCTAAACCAACCTTTACCTTCACATTGGTAGCCACTTTATGCGCCCGAAAAGTATATAATTTATAAATTATTAAAAATTTTAAAAATTAACTCACACTAGCTCAAAGCTTAAAATATGGCATGCATTTTTCATTTATAGATATAAAAAAGAGGGAAATTAGATAAGCCCCTTACTATTTGTTTTGGACTAATCATATAATTGGTTAATCCGTATCTTGTACCATTTCCATTCCTCTAATTCGAACTGTTAATTTTTTTTATATAAATGAAAAATGCATGCCATATTTTAAGCTTTGAGGGAAATTGGACAAGCCCCTTACTATTTGTTTTTGACTAATCATATAATTGGTTAAATCGTATCTTATACCATTTCCATTCCTCTAATTCAAACTGTTAAGAGGACATTAAATAATATTATATGAAGAGAGAATAAAAAGATAATAGTATTATATGACTACATGCATAGCAACATTAATGAGTATCAACTAATGAATTTTATTACGAAAGTACTTCTGACACCACACACATATATATAAGAAATAAAATCGAATCATATCATAATAATTACAATTTTCTGACCACTTTCGACAGAAACTATCGAACAATAGTAATTTTCTAATGATCAATATTACATCAATAAAAATATACCTAAATTGAAAAAATTCTAAATTTATGATGTACATGATCCATTTAAGAATATAACATATTCTTCATTATAGCAACACATAGAAGATTGGTTTTAGAACATTAAAAATAAACTATTTTATTTTTCTTCAAATTTTTAATACAAAGCTAACCTTAATCCTCTATTAATATGGGGGGTGAGTGAAAAATTAAGTAGATGTATATTTCATGATAATGTTGTTAGAAGTATATGGATTAATATATTCATAATATTAATTCCATATTCACAACCATTAATTGAATTGGCCAATGAATGTTTAATAATTATAATGAGATGATTAACAATTTATTAATTGCATTTAAGACACATGGTGGTATCCTAATAACTATAAGTTGGCCCATTAAATCATAGTTTATCACATCTATGAAATGACACGATTAGCCTCATTCTACTCATTAGGGTAGAACACGTTATAGATATAACATAGGGTGAAAATGTGTGCGTGTGTGGTGAAAGTTCAAGAAGAATCTTCTATCATAAGTTCTCTCTCTTGCACAAGTTTGTTGAATATAGATAGGTTGTGATGTCTTAAATGAATCAAGATTCTATACCCAACATCAAATTTTGGCAATTAAGTTACGCTTACGTTGAATATTGATAGGTTGTTTCTCTGTTAAGTTTGCCAAGGCAACCTGCCATGTATCCAGAAACCATAAAAACGAAGGCGGTGAGATTTAGGTCATTTTAAAAAACGATGTCGTTTAATTATGTGATTAAACGACGTCGTTTCATTAATCACCATTTGTTCTGTTAATTATTACTGATATATATAGAATTGAAAGAACTTGAAAGTTTGAGCATTTTATTATCACTTTTTAAAGTTTAGGTTATAATTGTAAAATTGAACAAAGTTCAAGATTTTTTTATAATTAACCTTAAAAATTATACAATTTAATAAAGATGCCAAAATTAAGTTGAAAGCACATTAGGATTCAAAATGTTATTATATGCTTCTTATTTCTATAAAAGGCAATATTATTAATTGGCTTTAAATATTTTGTAATCACATTGACTATTGTAATTTATTGTTAAAGAAAAAAGGATCTTCTCAATACACAAAGTTTCTAGTTTTGCGATGATAAGAAAAAGGTTATTAATTATACGCAACTTTTTATTTATATTTTACAAAAGAGTAATCTTACATATTCCTCCAAAGCTAGCCTTCAACCAATGTAATTTATTATTTGAAAAATGACAAGTCTTTGAAGTTTTTGGTTTGGTTGGGAGTGAATGAGTGTATCGAAGGTGAAGAACTTTCTTGACGATGTTAATTTATTTTTGGATGGTTGAGGAGAGAAATCCTATTTCACCTTTAACTTTTGCTTAAATGGATTAATGCGATATAAAGGCAATGATTTAAATAGATTTGCTTAGAGTGCCATCAATAATGGATTTGAAGGCAAAAGATCTGGCATGATAGATTGTGATTGCCCAAACTCAGTACACAATTTTACTTTTTCTCAAGGAAACTTTAGTATTTTTGAAGTTTGATTTGAAATCAAAGTTTTTGGTAGTTGGGTATGCCAAAGTATGTAGCTACTCTAACTTCTGATACTCTTGCAAAAAATTCCAGTTTTCAATAAGAGAAAATTGATGCAGAAAGTAATAAATCTGAAATCTCTGCAATACCAGATGAGATAGAGTGTTCACCTGAATAAAACTACATTTTGCATTCCCAATGCTTAGTACCAGTGAACTGTGATGCCTTTTGAATAAAAAGTTGCACCATCTCCGGTTCAAAGGTCCATTACCAAGATTTATAAGCCTAGGAAAAGACTGGTGGAACTTCAAAAAGATTGGGTGACGTGTAGGTTTGTTGAGTTTGTTCATCCGGATATCGTTGAAGTGACTTGGTTGTGTAAATATTGCAAGAGATTCACACGTGTGTTTTAGCTTGCTTGATCCATTTAAACTTGAAAAACATGGGGTGGGTTTTCGGTTTTCCTACAGACAAACGATATAAACTACATTGCCGTGAGGGATTTTGTGTTATGCTGCATTGTAGGAAACATTGTTGGATAGCCACTCTAGACCTTCATAGAGTCCTTGTCCAGATATGGCTGATGAACCTTGGATGTACCTGCAAAAGAGAGTTCATAATATTTAACCCTCTTCCCACGTTACTTGGAAGGAGACAATCTCTGAACTCTCAACAATGCTTGGTAAATTAGAGTTTTCAAGCAACAGACTCTTGCATACCAGCAACGGTGTCGAAGAGCATGCAGCCCAAGTTTATCAGCAACCTGGGACACGGACATGGCACTTTCAAGGTCCTGCTTGTTGGCAAACACAAGTACTGTTGCATCCCTCAATTCACTCTACAAGTAAGGTTGATCATCTTAGTATAAGATTGATTTTTTAAAGTTCAGTAATCGAATCCTATGCCTCCAAGAAAAGGGTTTGTGCTTCTATCAATGCTAAGAAAGCAAGAACTTTATTCCAACAAAGCTCACGTACATCGCTTAGAATCCGATGCAGTTCATTGCGGGCTTCTGATATTCTTTCTCTATCATTACTGTCCACTACAAAAACGATCCCTGCTGCGTTTTGAAAGTAATGTTTCCACAAAGGACGAATCTGTAATCCAACAAGTTGAAAGCTTTTCTCATCAATAACTTTTCTCTACATATACAATTGCTTGAAAAAGAAAAGGCATGGCTTTTATCTCCATTTCCCATTTATAAGCTCCAGGAAGGTTTACCTTTTTCACATTTCCTTCGGAAACAATACATTTTCGTCAGGAATCATGTTAGCCTATCTCTAGGATCAGTTTGTACCTTGTGTTGTCCTCCAATATCCCAAACACTGAAACTCACGTTCTTGTATTCCACTGTCTCCACGTTGAAGCCTGCCATAAGAAATCAATTACAGGACGAGTTTAAGCTTTCAGCAGTGTAAACCAAGAAGATAGATGTTTGAATCTTTCTCACTATCTGCAGAAGATAGAGGTCTTGATGGAGATGGAGTTTCATCAAGAAAGAGGTTTTGTAGGTTAAATACCAATCGTTGAAAGGCTAGTAACAACTTCTCCAAGCTTTAACTTGTACAAAATGGTTGTCTTCCCGGATGCATCAAGTCCCACCATTAGAATCCTGACTTTAGTCTTAGGAAGAAACCTCTTTGCAATTCTGGATATGGTTTTGCTCATTACACCATTAATCAAACCCATAATGCAAACTGGTTAAGAAAACAGAGGAAATTTGCAAGGAGAGAGATGAACCCTCACAGGCAAAGAAGAGATCCTATGTCTATAGAAGAAGCTTAAAAGAAAAATTAATCATTATCAACATAAAGAACAGAATTTTATGAAGATAAGGCACAAAAAACAGAATCTTTCTGCTCTATGGTACATAGCAGACGAGCATTTCTGCATGGAGACGGCAGAGAATAGATTCTATAATAGCAATGGATGGAGATTATTTGTCTTGCTCTGAAATTTCTATCTGAAGTTGTTGCCATTTATCGAAGAAAGCATTCATATCCCCTTAGTGGGGTTGAATGGAATATGTTTGATTGGGTGGAGGTTAGAACATCAGGAAAAGAATATATAGGACTTTACTTAAGAGTTGACTTGAAGAAGATCCAATAAGTACTCTTTATAATGTTTTCATCCATGATGGTCCTGATAAGACAATAATGAAATTGTGCAAGTCACCAGTGCCCCGATGGAGATGATCCAATCCATTCTGAAGCTTAGTCAGAACGAACGAAGGGCATTCACAGGATGACTTGAACAGCAAAACTCCATGGCCAAAAGTCAAAGAAAAGCTTCACATAGATTAAAATTTCCGTCGCGTTTACATGCTTGAGGTACTGTTTATATTGACATCAAAGACAGAATTGGATTAAAAAAAAAGTGATTACTTAATCACAAACATTACAACCATCAAAACAGAATCACAAGTCAGCTCTTAGAGGCCGATTGGAAGATAAATACAGCTGTTAGAACGCCCACTAGTCCTGTCACTGCCAATGCCACGGTGGGCAAGGGGCTGGTGAGACCAAAATTCTGCAACAACAAAAGGAGAATCGATTTGAGGATAGTGCTTACCATTGGATACTAATAGGATATGTGCAAGAAAAGGGTTAGGTTCAGAGGTAAAAGGACAAGAAATGGTACATTCATAGACCAATAAAAGAAGAAAAACTGTTGATTAAAGTGAGACAAACTTTGAGTGACGATTCCAAGGCCCCAGAAAATGTTTCACTGGGTTCCTATAATATTATAACAATAACAATCACATTGATCTTCATTTCAATGTTTCGATTTAATCAAGTATGTTCATCAATATTTATTAACAGCACATCAAGTAACACACTCAAAGTAAGTCATTTTTGTATTTGGGTCCATCTAGACACAATTAAAAACAACAAAAGAATCATGTCGCCCTTTGAACAATCTGTTCAAGAGTATAATAAACCAACTTGTTATAAACTAAAAACCTCAAGTACCCATCAACAATAGGCTCCCATTTGGGAATAACCTGTTCTTCTAGTTGCTTAACCTCCTCTCCCTACTTCGCCTGCTTTCTTGTATGCAACTTCGTAACCACAAACGTCATCTCCTCAACAAAACCTTTGCCTCATCAAGGTACACTTTTTTGGCATTTATCACCATCATGGCCGCCACAAAAGCGGCAGTCTTCATGGCCATTTTGGCAATTCCAAGAAAAACAGGAACTTCAGATTGAAAAAATGCCCTTTTGGAGACAAACACAAATAGGAAATTCGTTGTTGAGGAAGAAGTAGATGGTGTTACAGAGAGATGGGTGTTGTTAAACAGCGACATGGGTTGAGAAGAAATAAGAGTAAAGGAAGCCATCTTTGTGAAAAAAGTGAGGTGATTGAGATTGAAAAGAAATGAAACAACAGAGATGAAGGGATCATTCTTTTACGGTTTTTAATTTTTTACAGTAACTAAATGGACCCAAATAAGAAGACATGTTCATATACGATTTAAGTGTCTTACTTCAGATTGACTTAAATAATTGAGTGTGTGGAAACATTAAAATAAAAGACTGCAACCGAAACCTTTTATGTTGAACTTAAATAGGAAAAACCTTAAAATTAGAGGACAAAAGATATAGTTATTCCAATGCATGTCTATTGCCTTTGCATATGCATTTTACTAGTGGTTAGTATCAAGCCAAGCTCTGATGTTTTCTGTCAAACTTCCAAGATGAATCTGGGAATGCAACAATGAATTAATCATATGGGAAATAGCATCAACCCACATAACCGTTAGTGACCAAAACTACCAAACAGTTAAGTTTGGAATTGAATGTAGTGATTGCTAAAACCAGACATAGAAACTCCAGTAAAACAAACCATACCTCCAGAAGGCCCTTGCCAGTTGCTATTTCAACGGTAATAGCTACAGCAAAGCCAACCATAGCAAACCGTCCTAGCCAAACATCCAAACTGTTGCTGTTCTGGGTACTCTGATCACATCTTACAGAGACTAATGTACTGCTTGCGTGCTTCCTCTGATAAGAAGTTCTTGATATCACTGCAAATAATAGCAAGCATTAGCTCTCAAGTGTTAACTTGTAACAAACTTCAAAACACACGGACATTAACAATAGTCCTCCAGGTTAAATAATCACCGGGGATGAAAAACAAAAGAATATCAGGAAACTCATATGCAAGATTGCAAGTGTTCAAAGATTTCTTCCTTCCTTCATAAACTTCTTAGACTCTATAAGCCAGCATATAGGACACGGAGGATAAAGCTACATTTCATCTAGTAACCATTAGAGTACCCAAGCTTAGGCCTTCTACACTTGACTGCAAGTGGGTCACAGAGAATTTCTTGGTTTCTTAAGCACTCGTTGGCATTACAGTGCTTGTGCTGGATTGCATCCAAGAAATAGCAATCTTTACCCATAATTGCAACTTCAAGATAGGGCCTCAGAGGGGTAAAAAAGAGTATTAGTTTGACCTTCTACACATTCAATAATGTCAAGAATTATTCAACCTAAAACTATGAGCTACTGGGCGAGGTCTATAAAAATTGTATCCCGACTCTACACATACCATTCCTCCCAAGCATAGACAGATACAGAGCGAACATCAGAGGCATTAAACAAGTAGATATTCTTACAAAGCGGACAACCAGAAGCAAAGGTTGTTCCTTTCCGCGCTAAACACGACGTGGGCAATCGAGAAATGGAGCAATTCCTTGCTGGGCTAATGGAACAAACATCTGAAACAAGATATAGACAATCAAGGGAAAAGAATACAAATTTACAGAAAACTAACATACAGAGAGAGATAGAGAGATACCGCGAGTGGAGAGGGAGAGAGAACCAGAGACTTGAGCTACGGCCATTCTGTTGTTGCTGTAAACGAGAGGGCAAAAGATTGCAAGGCACCGCAGCATTTAAACGTAATCCATTATCCAAAAGTGGTAGAGCTCTGAAAAGATGACGAGGAGACATGTGAGAGGCACAAAATGACACGTTGGTCTTTCTGTTCTGGATGGACCCCCGGTTCTTTTGGGTGTACGAAAACAAAACCAACGTCCTACTTGTGTTAAAACTTTCTCGAAACTCATTTCGAAACGTTTGATCACACAAAACCATGCCTTGGAGACCACCTACAAATGCTGTTTGATCCTGTACAATTTGGGCTGGAGCACATAGTTATTCAAAAAATATAACAGAGGATCTGTGCATTTTAGCTCGCTCCTCGCTATGCTTACGTTATCCGGCGAGAGAGAATAAGTACAATTTTGACTCTAGATTGAGCACAAGTCCCGACCAAAAGCTTTTGTCTTTCGCAGTTTTATCTTAAAAAACCCTAGCTTTAGTGACTTTATAATTCACTGAAACATTATTTTGACTTAGTGGCCCCTGATTCCAGTATCCATGACAAAATGTTTTCATTCTCTAATGTCCAGGTGAGTGGTATATATACTCCATATCCATGGTTAAGTCATCTGCTAAGATTACTTGCTGTTCATGACGTGAGGCCTAGGCACATGGAACTTGAACAAAAGCTTTATCCAAAACCAATTGCCCATATTAAAAGGCAGATTCTCAAACAACGAGCTAAAATGGCAATTGAACTACAGACAATAAAACCTGAAAAAGTACATAATCTTGAAGCTGAATTATTTCTTTTCACCTCCAAAGCTACCAGAAACAACCAAAAATGGCAGTTGATATTGAACTGTGATTCCCACCCAAAAATGACAAATTATAGAATAAAAGGCAAACAGAACCCAACAACCAAGGCCGCCATTACAACTTGAGGAAAATAAACTCTTCAATGGCTGGGATGGCACCAATCTTTTTCAAACTCTCCTTGCTAGGCGGTTCATCAACTCCAATTGCCATGACAGCTTGCTTTCGTGGGGCTATCCTTCCAACGCTCATGAAGCTGACATTCACATTCTCTTCTGCCAAAATGCTCCCCACCTTGCCTATCATACCTGGCTGATCAACCTGTCTGCAGAGTATGATGCTACCTTCCAAGCTCACATCCACCTCAAAAGATCCAACCTTGGTCAAGTGGGGAATACCATCCTTCACACGTCCCTCAACTTTTATCTCACCTGTCTCCGATATGGCACTAGCAAACTTGGATTCAACATTGGCAATCTGGACCTGGATAAACTCAAGTGCATTCTCTGGAGAACCATCTAGAGTGATACGTTCTTCAGTTATCCGCACGCCTCTCTGTTTGGCAGTGAAGTCAGCATTAACCAAGTTCACGAAAACACTGGATATGGGCTCAATCAGCCCCTTGGTGATCATGGCACGAAGCACCCTGGTGTCAAGGTCATCAGGAGCTCTGGCAGAAGCATAAGTTACTTTAACAGATTTCACACCACTACCGCCAGCTACCAGCTGGACAGCAAGTCTCCCAAGTTTCTCAGCAAGAACAACAAATGGTTTCAATTCTGTCAGAACCTGAGATGGAGAAATAACAACACCAACAACAAAAGCATTAAAATCCTCAATAATCTATAACAAAACCAAACCTCCTTAACAAGGTCAAAAACAATAACAGAAAGGTGATATACCTCAGCAGGAACCATAGGTGCATTGACTGCAGTTGCAGCAAGCTCTCCTCTCAAGGCCCCAAAAACAGCTTCAGCTATTTCTATAGCCACACCTTCCTGCATACAAAACCCAAATGCCATAACATACCACGACTTGCACGACTGAGCAATATTTGAAGATTGACCCACGACCAAATGGTTAACAAACCTGAGCTTCCACTGTGCTAGCACCGAGATGAGGAGTTGCCGTAACATTCTCATGCTGCACCAATTTGCTGTCCTTCTCTGGAGGCTCCTGTGTGAAAACGTCAAGAGCTGCCTGAGCAACAATTCCAGCATCCAATGCCCTAACCAAAGCATCTTCATCAATCACCCCTCCACGAGCAACATTGACAATTCGAACTCCTTTCTTCATCTTAGCAAAAGTTTCATCATTGAGAATTTTTAATGTTGCTGGAGTAAGTGGCATGTGCAAGGAGATAAAATCAGCCGTTGATATGGCTTCATCAAAGCCCACAAGTTCAACACCAATGGCACGAGCTCGGTCAGCAGCAGCGTATGGATCGTGTGCAATCACATGCATGCCAAGTCCCTTTGCTCGTCTGGCAACTTCAGATCCAACCTTTCCAAAGCCCATCACAGCAAGCGTTTTCCCAACAAGTGAGACACCTACATATTTGTTCCTTTGCCATTTTCCTGGATCACTCAAAAATAGAAGTAGATATGTTAGTAAGCCAATTTCTTCCATAAACTCTACTTTGACATAACAGAAAATTGTAGTAGTATAAATAATATGGAAAAGGATGCACTTTAATCTAGATCAACCTAATAACATTAGCTGCCATAAATGGTGAGCAAATTGCAGTAAATATAACGGCACAATATTCAGAAGCATTTTAACAGAGTATCCGGTGAGATCGCGAGAACTAAGCTGCTAAGTTTCCCAACTGGCCACAACTTAATACTTTGGACCAACTGAGAACCCGTAAGATTTCGAGAAATTGTCGAAATATGTCCTGTACAATATCAATTTGGACGTCCCCTGAATATCAGCATCGTAAAGGAACTAAGTCGTACATGCCTTCCCATACCCCTTTACTTAGATATTAAACATGAAATTCCAAGTCGTCGTGAGTCACTCTGTCTTCACATAAAAAAAACACCCGCAAGAAAACAGTTTAAGATGAGACAACCAAGAACATATGTACATGTCTTTTAAGCTCAGAAACATGCTTTCACCTGATAAACAGAATTTTTATGGAAAATTTCCAATCAATTTAAGTTTCAAATCCTAGCTTCCAAATACACTGCAACTTACGTCCGGGTATGGAATTGAATTATTCTTTAAATTTTTAACTCTTTTCCAACTCTTCAACAATTGCCCACCTCAGATCCAACAGTATTTCCTAAAACAACGATCACAAAAAACAGAACCATGCAACAAAACGCATTCAAGAGAACCAAAAACATGCAATAACTCGCACTTTAACCCCGAAAAAAAAAAACCCAAAGTAAACACCCCACTAACCAGCCTTAACAGATGCATCGGCTTGAGCAATATTCCTTGCCATGGCCGCAAGAAGTGCGATCCCATGCTCCGCCGCCGCAACGGTATTTGCAGTCGGCGCGTTCACCACCAAGCATCCATGCTCCGTCGCCGCGGCCAGATCCACGTTATCGATCCCAACACCAGCTCTACCAACAACCTTCAACCTGCCACCAGCCGATTCGAAGACCTCTCGGCTCACTTTGGTCCCACTCCGCACGATCAGAGCATCACAAAGCGAGATCTTTGTGCACAGCTCCTCCGGACTAAGGTTATATGAACAGTCCACGTTAGCAAACTCCTTAAGCAGCTCAAGCCCAGCTGCTCCGAGCTTCTCAGCAACGAGGACGGTGGGTTTTGCGTCGAGAGAAGCGGCTAGGACAATGAAGCGAGGCCTCCGGCGAGTGTTGCGGGGAGTCACGGAGAAAGCTGAGAACTTGGTGGCTAACAAAGAAAGGGACGAAAGTCTGTTATTGAGAGATGGAGTTCGAAGGTTGGTGGCGGCGCCTGTTGTGGCCATATCAGCGTTGGACGGTGGACTGTAGAGCGAAAATGTAAGCTTTTGCTAGTGTGCGTATACCAGTGATTTGGTTTTGGCTTTATATTTTGGGTTTGGGGTTTGGTGAGGGTTTTAGATGGAAAGGAGCTGTCTCACGAGCGTTACGATACGTGAGAGTGGGAGATTGGAGTTGCCCGTTCTTTATAATTATATGTGATTAAAATGGTAACGTTTTTTTAAATTGTTTATAATTATAATTTATGGATTAAATTACAATTTAATTAATTCATATTAAGTTTAAGATTTGAGTTAATATAATATATTAATAATATCTAGTTAATTAATGTATAATATTTATATCTAAGGATGTGGTTTTCCAAAATTGGAGTTTTTATTAGATACATACTATTAAAAGAATTTTTTCCTCATTGGGCGGATACATGAATCTTAAGAAAACCTTATTAATCGCAAACAAGTAAATTGGAACAACAAAACATTAAGAAAAAGTTATGTTAAAGATGTAAAATTAAAACATATTTGATAATATACTGCCTTATTCTTATTTAATAAAACAAGATTTTCGAGATTCCTGAAACGACGGGTGTTTGGAGACCCAAAGGTTAGTGCGGGACACCCTGTTGGCTAGACCAAACCACTCGTAGGTTGGGTCAAGCTTAATACCGATGGAACTATTAAATCTAATCACCACGTTGCTCTGGCGGGAGGTTTAATTAGAGACTACCAAGGACACTGGTGTTGTAGGTTTTTTCACTGGATTGGGCGAGATTTGCCATTTGAAGTAGAACTCTAGGGAGTTCAATTGGGTCTACATATGGCTTGGGACTTCGAGTATCGACGGCTCATCTTGAAAGTCAATTCTCTTGAGATGATCAACATTCTATTTTTCTCTCATTTTTCAGGACCTAATATGTACCCTTTGGTGGCAGGTATCTGCGCGCTACTACATCAACCATGGGAAGTACATCTCCAACACGTGTTTCAGGAAGGCAATCGGAGTGCAGATTGTCTAGCCTCTCTTGCAGCCATTGCCAGATCGGGACTACACTACCTCCAGGAGCCTCCAACGTCAGTCTGGACTCATATGTGCCGTGACCAACACGAACTTTTGTACCGCAGATACTACGATAATTAGATCGTTTGTGTATTTTCGTTTACTTTCCCTTGTAAAAGAAAACAAGATTTTCATATCTTATAAAAAAATAATTTATTTATTTAAACAACGCTCTCTAAAAGCGCGTGGACAAAACCGGCAACGTAATAAGCTCAAAGACATAATGTGTGTGAAGTGGTGGGACCCGGATCTTTGGGTTGGTGAGCGATATTGGCAATTTCAGTTTTGATTTCTCGCCGTAGTGGAAATGTTATAATGTATTCGTGTGGGGTTGGGTGAAAGATTCAAATTATTTCTTTTTTTACAAGAAAATTCGACATTTCTGTGGGCCTAGAAAAGCAATCAAAACCATTAAAAATTAATTATTTCAAATTAAAAAATCTTATACAAAGCTTTCCACAGAGGAAAAAAAAGTAAAAAATTATTAATTTAAGTCAGCTTGTATAATATGAAATCAACGAGTTTAAATTAATTAATTGAAAATTTTATTTAAATTTCAAATTTTAGATTATCTATCTCAATTTAATTTAAATTTAAAAATTTAAAAATAAGTATATATTTAATCAAATCGATCAAACTTAAGCCTTCAAATTTAATCAAACTTTAGATCAAACTTATAATCGAACACATGTTTTTGACGGCCTAACCGATGATTATATTACAAATTAAGTCATTTTTGACTATGTTAAAATATAATTATTTATAAAGTAGAGAGGATTGTCTAATAAAATTGCCATGGTATTTATTTAATAATTTTTAAAACAGTTATCCCTCTAATATATGTATTGGAAAAGTTATTTGGTAAATTTATTTATTGAAAAGATAAAAAGGATGATTTGTGTTGAGTGTTGGACTTGAGTTTGGTCCTTCCTTGTAGGGGTGAGCATTATTTGGGTCGGCCCGATTACTCGGCTCGGTCCGAATTAATTCGGGTAGCAAATTTTTAAATTTCGGGTAATTGGGGTAATTCGGGTAAAACTCGAATTATTTTCGGGCCGGGGTCGGATAACTCCAAAAAATTTCGGGTCGGCCTAATTACCCGAATTACGTTATAAAATTTCGGGTAATTAGGGTAATTCGGGCCGAAATTTTTGATAATTCGGGTAATTCGGGTTAGGTAAGTTCGGGTAATTGAAAATTCGGGTTCGGGCCGGGTAAGGCAAAAAAAATTTCGGGTAATTCGGGCCGGACCCGAACAGTAAAAATTCGGCCCGAATTACCCGAATGCTCATCCCTACTTGTAATGCTCTAAAAGGTGATTTTTCATTGAAGATGATTGTTAATGGAAGTTCTTGTCGTTTTAAATTTTGATTAAAAAGGATATAATTAAGTTAATTAGAATATATGTAATTATGTTAAATTAATTAGTTTATTGATAATTTAAAATAAAAATTAAATAATAAAATTTTACATTGTTACGTAATATATATATAAAATAATAAAACTTATATATTTAATTAAAAATAATAAGTAAATATCACAACAAAACTTAACAAATAATTTAAATTTTATTATAAATGTTATATTGTATTTCAATAGTTACATGTAGTCCTCTTTTATGAGTTCCTTACAATTTCATTCCTTGGGTCCTATGAAAAGAAAATAAAGAAGTTGAAGTTGAATCCTTCTCTTTAAGTTCTTCGATCCGTTATCTTATTGGCTGAAAGTTTCAAATTTCCCCTTGGGATCTCAGGTGCCTGTTTCAGAGCAAGAACTTACCTTAACACGATCGTTTCTGGGCCTTGTGGTTCAAGAATTAGAGGCAATTATCAATATTCTTCTTAAACTTAAATAACTTGGAACTTGAGGAAGCAATAATTGGGTCAACCTTAATTACATGCATTTGAGGAGGGAACAAGACCAAACAAATATAACAACTATACACAACATAAGAATTAAGAAAACAAGTTAAAAAAACTTGGGGTCATAGCCATTGCTAGTGGTAGCCAAGATGTAGTAAGCAACGATGTGACCAATGGATCCCCAAGCAAGGACGTCAACAATGTTGAAGCCAACAGGATCATTGGATTTGAGAAGGCTAATATATTCCTTAGCACGAACATCTCCAGCCTCAAAATGGGTAACTCCATTCTGCTGAGGCAGGCCTTGTTTAGCAACGTTCTCCCTCTGGAAGTTGAAGAAGACAAACCTACCCAAAAAGAGAGAGAGACCGGTGCTAAGGCTGATGACCAATGAAGGGTTAAGCTCTGCTTTGACGGCAAAGCTCATGTTAGTTCTACTTCTGTAGGTTTTTGACCTGGAAATGGCAGTAAGAGGTCGCAGTCCTTGGGAGGAGACGTTGGAGGGAGAGAGATTAAGATTGTTGTTGTGGAAGGTTGGAGTACTTAAGAACATGGTAGAGGTTGCCATTCGACCACCTATCTGCTGCTACCGCTGGTGTTTGCTAACTGGAAAAAGGATTTTTGTATTTATTTGAAGACGAAGATCAGAGAGAAACAAGGGTGAATATTGTGCGATAGGCGAAAGATTTTGGAAGCTGATTTGGCTTTCTTTCATTGGTTATGTCTGGATCACATATTCTTGGCTCCGATTGGTATCACTTACTTTACTACAAATCCTTGCTTTCTTATCTTTTTCTTTTTTAATGATATAATTGGAATGTCAATCTATGATCAACCATTTGTAGAAAGTAGGTGATGTTGATTTGCTTGCCTTTGCCAAATCGGTTGACAATGTTTTTTTTAATTACAAGGAAAATAAACTACAAACTCAAACTTAAACTCAAACGGGGGACTGATCTTCTGGTCCAACAACCCAATATTAATCCTGTCCCGTTGCATCTTAGCCTTCTATTTATGTAGATTCCACATAAATGAAAGACTAAGATGTAATGAGACAGGATTAGTACTGAATTGTTGGAACAGATGATTTGAGGGGAACTCAAACGTTGGAATACAAAACGCCTTCCGTATCATGGCGGAGCAACTCCAGGATGCCAGCTAGCAGCTTCGAGAGAATGGATCGATTGACAATGTTTTAAAAATCAAATTAAATATTGTATTAGTAAGAATAAATTAATCAAGATTTTTTTTCTTTGATCAATTTACTCATCTTCCTTAATAAAACATGTTATTCTGCAATTAAACTTATATATATCAATAATCAACTAATATTCCTTTTTAAAATATGAAAGTAAAAGCAAAATTTTATAATAAGAAGATGCCTTAAATCTTTGACCTTTGTTGTTGTAATATTTATTGCTTTTTGAAAATAAAGTGAGTTTAAAACATTTAAAGAAATATTTGAATGATATAATTATTAGCTCATGTTGTTTTACATTAAAAAAATAACATTCTTATCAATCAAAATACTTTTTCCCTTATCTAATATTTATACTTCTTCATCTAAAAAGATTTATTATGTGTCTCATCATTCTCTTTCTTTTTTCACTTATTATTGTAAATAATTTTTAGTCGCTTCTTATACATCAAATAACACCTTCTTACAAGAAGTAATATTACCAATTTACCATTAGCAAGATTTTCTTTCATTTTATAAGTTCCTTCACCTTCAAACTTATAATTATATTAAATATTTTATCATATATTTGAGAAGAAGAAAAAAATAACTTCATATTAAATCCACCTTACCATGAGCAGAGAATTTTAAGTTCATTTCATCTTTTTATCATAATTGAGTATTATCTATTATAATTTCAACCTAAAAAATATGTGAAAAAATACACAACTAAACCAAAGAAAAATAATATTTATTCTATTGGCTTATTTGCTTTATGGTATATACGCTTCAATTTACCACATAAATGTCAAGTCAATGAACATACTCCTGGACCATAATTGCTTTAACTTACATAGCTTTCC